>JAKUCM010001152.1:0-54777 GCA_023374145.1 Lepidium sativum | reverse complement strand
GCCTCTTGAACTTCCAATCGTTGGGCGAGAGTCAAGTCAGGTTGTTGTTCAAGAGAGGTCCCATTGCATGAGAATGAATGTGATTACTTTGTGATTCCTTGCTTTGAGGTCATCTAAATAGGTTGATAAACAAGTCTGGAACCCCTAGGAATACCCTAATCATTGATCCTTAACCTCGAGAACCCCTTTTCCTCTATTGAATTTTCGTGAATTTTTATACTCTGCTTTTTGGTTAAAACTCTGTTTTCTAATTTACTCTATTTTAATACTGCTTTACTCGTGCTCTGTTTTTAGGTTATTTTAAGTATTTCATTTTCACCTAGTTTAGGCAACTGCTCACTAAATCGAATCTGGCTTAGATTAGGACAAGTAGATTGCATCTTGATTGCTAGTTACTTTCCCAGTAGGATTGACACCATACTGTTCTGCAATTGATTACATAAACAGTAGGTAAGTTGAAAAACCTTGTTTATCAAATTGGCGTCGTTGCCAACAGGGAAATTGATAGCTACAATTAGGAAAATCACTTTCCCGAGACTAAGTTTTATTACAATATTCTAACATCGTTTCTGGTTTTTGTCTGCTTTCAGGAACACTCGATCAACAAGCTCGACCAACTAAGCTCGAGTTCCTTGATTTTCCTCCTGTTCCCAGAAAGCTCGATCATAACCCAGAAACACTCGACCAACACACTCGAGCACCACCTGCTCGAGTGTAATTCCAGCCAACAAAAACCCCACTTGCATGAATACCAGATCCCGTGGTAGTGAAGATCTCATCCCATACTCTGACAGAATAGACCGTTTGCCTCGTGAACACTTACGAGAACAACGGAACAGATTGAACGAGGAATACACGTATCAGGTGAACATGGAAGAACAGGTACAAGCTACTGAACTAGGAACCCGTCCTAGGAGAGTTAGACACATTGGAGCTGTTGATGCTCCCAGTATTCACACTCAACGCCATGGCATTGTTCCACCAGCCATCGCTAACAACAACTTTGAGATTAAGAGTGGTATGATCTCCATGGTACAGAACAGCAAGTTTAATGGTTTGCCTTCTGAGGATCCACTGGATCATCTTGATGAGTTTGAAAGACTAACCAGTTTGACAAAGATAAATGGGGTTAGTGAGGATGCTCTGAAACTGCGACTATTTCTTTTCTCTCTTGGAGACAAAGCACACCTATGGGAGAAACACTTGCCACAAGGGTCTATTACATCTTGGGATGCCTGCAAACAAGCATTTCTAGGTTAATTCTTCTCCAACTCCAGAACTACGAAACTTCGCAACTCTATCTCTGGTTTCAAGCAAAACCATTCTGAGACATTCTCTGAGGCTTGGGAACAATTCAAGATGTACCAATCACAATGTCCTCATCATGGGTTCACTACTGAGTCACTTCTCATCACTCTCTACAGAGGCGTCATTCCCAAGATACATATGTTACTAGACACAGCCAGCAATGGGAATTTTCTGAATAAAGATGTCAATGATGGATGGGAATTGGTTTAGAATTTAGCACAAGCAGATGGCCAATACAGTGAAGACTATGATCGAACTCCTAGAGGCACAACAGATTCAGATATAGTCAGTAGGAAGGAGCTCAAAGCCATACAAGACAAACTGGACAAGTTACTCTCAGCTCACCATAAGCAAGTACACCATGTAAGTGAATCAGAACGGGTTGAAGAAGACGATGATCAAGTTGAAGAGGTCAGTTTCGTGCAGAATCAAAGCAACAACTACAGACCCTACAACAGCTACAAACCCAACCCTAACCTCTCCTACAGAAACACAAACGTAGCAAATCCAAACGATCAGGTGTACCCACCCAAACCACAACCCAAACCATTTATATCCAAACAGCAATACAAACAAACACACCACCAACCACCACCTGGATACGAACCTCACACACAGCCACCCCAACAAACACCTGAAGTAATGGACGTCTTGCAAGAGATAGTAAAGGGACAGACATCCACTGCTTCTGAATTAACAAGGAAATTTGCTGAGGTACACACTAAGATAGATGCTTCACATAATGACCTCAACTGCAAATTTGAGACTCTTAATGCCCGTCTCAAGTATGTGGAGAATCAGCAAGGATCCTCATCCACTGTAAAACAAACCGGACAACTACCTGGAAAAGCTGTTCAAAACCCTAAGGAGTATCACATTAACGCCATTACACTCCGTAGTGGCCGTGAATTGCTAATCCGTGCTGAAACGACAGAGAACACTGAGAACAGTGTCCTTCAGGAAGGGGAGGATGATTTCGTCGAAGAACAGACAGAAATCAGCACAGAACAGCCGAAACCTCCGACGCTCGACCAAGACGCTCGAGCACCACCTGCTCGAGTGACAGAACCGCAGCTCAAAAACACAACTGACTTGCAGAAAGACCCAAAACCATTCGCTCCACCTCCTTTGAAACCACAGCTTCCTTTCCCACAGAGATTCAAAAAGGATGTTGCAGACAAGTACAAAGCTCTCTTTGAAAAACAGATGAGGGACGTTGAGGTAAAAATACCAATTCTGGATGCCTTTATGCTATTGCCCCCTTATCAAAAGTTTTTGAAAGATGCAGTCAAAGACAGAACACAAGAAGTTGAAGGAATGGTTGTGCTAACACATGAGGTCAGTGCTATTATACAAAGAAAAGTTGTGCCTAAAAAACTTGATGATCCAGGAACATTCACAATCCCATGCTCGTTGGGACCGCTCACATTTAGGAGTTGCTTGTGTGATTTAGGGGCATCGATAAGCTTGATGCCACTAACAGTCGCCAAACGATTAGGTTTCGACAAGTACAAATCTTGTAAGATATCCTTGGTACTACCTGACAGATCGGTTAGGATTCCACATGGAATTCTGGAAGACTTACCAGTTCGGGTTGGAGGAGTAGAAATCCCCACGGATTTTGTTGTTCTCGATATGGGAGAAGAACCAAAGGACCCCATATTATTTGGTAGGCCTTTCTTGGCCACTGCAGGAGTTATGATTAATATGCCAAAAGGAGATATTGAACTTAATCTAGGGAAAGATTTCAAGATGACTTTCAGCATCATCGATATAATGAGAAAATCGACTACTGAGGATCAGCTGTTCGTGGTACAAGAAATAGATGATCTTTCAAAGGATCTGTTTGGGGAATTGGTAGAAAAAGATCACCTTGGTACTGCTTTGATAAAAGATGGTTGTGATGGGTACGTATACGAGGAAACTGAGGCCTACGAAAACCTATTGGACTCTTGCAAACCACTGAAGAGTGAAAAACAGTTTGAAGCATTACACTCGACCTTAATACTCGAGCAAGCAGAGCTCGAGTGTCCAGATTTTGTCTTAGAAAACCAACGCTCGACCACAACACTCGACTACTCCAAGGTCGAGTGTCAGACCGCTGACGACTGGTCGGAGCTCAAATCATCAAAAGTGGAACTTAAACGACTCCCCTCCGAGCTCAGGTACGCGTTTCTTGGATCTAACTCGACTTATCCAGTAATAGTGAATAATGCATTGACTGATGATGAGTTAGATATGTTGCTTTCTGAATTAAGACGGTTTAGAAAAGTCCTAGGATATTCACTGTCTGACATTAAAGGGATCTCCCCTTACTTGTGCACACATAGAATTCACCTTAAAAATGAATCTTACTCTAGCATTGAACCTCAAAGGAGATTAAATCCGAATTTGAAGGAGGTTGTTAAAAAGGAAATTTTGAAACAGTTAGATGCTGATATAATTTACCCTATTTCGGATAGCAAATGGGTATCTCCTGTGCATTGTGTGCCTAAAAAGGGAGAGGTCACTGTCATTAGGAATGAGAACAATGATTTAATTCCAACTAGAACTGTTAGAGGGCATAGGATGTGCATTGATTTTAGGAAATTGAATTCTGCATCTAGGAAAGATCATTATCCTTTGCCATTCATCGATCAGATGCTAGAAAGGTTGGCTAATCACTCATATTACTGTTTCCTTGATGGATATAGTGGATTTTTCCAAATCCCTATACATCGAAATGACCAGGAAAAGACAACTTTTACTTGCCCCTATGGCACATTTGCATATAGGAGAATGCCATTTGGTCTTTGTAATGCACCTGCTACTTTTCAACGTTGCATGACTTCAATATTTTCAGATCTGATTGAGAAGATGGTTGAGGTATTCATGGACGATTTTTCTGTCTATGGCTCTTCCTTCTCCTCCTGTTTGTCGAACTTATGCAGGGTTTTATCTAGGTGTGTTGAGACAGATCTTGTGCTTAATTGGGAAAAATGCCACTTCATGGTAAGAGAAGGCATCGTTCTGGGTCATAAGATTTCAGAAAAGGGTATCGAAGTCGATAAAGCCAAGATAGAGGTAATGGTTCAGCTACAGCCTCCCAAAACAGTCAAAGACATTAGGAGTTTCTTGAGTCATGCAGGATTTTATAGACGTTTAATCAAGGACTTTTCAAAGACTGCTAGGCCTCTAACTCGTCTCCTTTGCAAGGAAGCAGATTTCGTCTTTGATGAAGAGTGTTTCAAGGCTTTTCTAGAACTTAAGGAAGCCTTGGTAACAGCACCGATTGTCCAAGCATCTGAATGGAATCTCCCTTTTGAGATAATATGTGATGCTAGTGACTATGCTGTTGGAGCAGTTTTGGGACAGAAGAAGGATAGGAGACTCAATGTGATATACTATGCTAGTAGAACACTAGACGAAGCTCAGGTGAATAACGCCACTACGGAAAAGGGATTACTTGCGGTAGTGTTCGCCTTTGAGAAATTTAGGTCCTATCTGGTTGGATCAAAGGTTATTGTGCATACGAATCATGCAGCTCTAAGATACTTGATGAAAAAGAAGGATGCTAAGCCTAGACTACTTAGGTGGATTTTGCTACTGCAAGAATTCGATATGCAGATAGTCGACAAACCTGGGATAGAAAACTGTGTTGATGATCATCTATCTAGGATACATGTGGAAGAAACCCTTCCAATGAACGATTCTATGCCTGAAGAACAACTGTTGAGTTTTTCTATCAAACACTCGATCAAAACACTCAAGCACCACCTGCTCGAGTGTCAGGACCACAGTCAGAAAAGATGTTTCTCGATCGGATCAAAACTTGTGGGAACTTGATTGCCATGGTACGCCGACTTGGTTAACTTTTTGGTAGGAGGAGAGCTGCCTAAGACTCTAAATTATCATCAAAGGAAAAAATTCTTCAGGGATGTAAGGCAGTATTTCTGGGATGAACCCTATCTTTACAAGCAAGGGTCTGATGAACTATTCAGAAGGTGTGTATCAGAAGAGGAAGTTAAAGGAATATTGGAGCACTGCCATGGATCTACTTATGGAGGACACTTTGCTGCATTCAAAACGGCACAGAAGATTCTTCAATCCGGGTTATGGTGGCCATCGATTTTCAAAGACTGCCAGGAGTTCATATGTAGGTGTGATTGCTGTCAAAGGATGGGTAGTATAAGCAAGAGGAATGAAATGCCGCATAATTCAATTTTGGAAATAGAAGTGTTTGACTGTTGGGGAATCGATTTTATGGGACCATTTAAGCCACCTTCTTTAGGGAACAGCTACATTCTGGTTGCTGTGGATTATTTCTCAAAATGGGTAGAAGCTATTGCAGCTCCTACAAACGATGCAAAAGTGGTGCTTAAACTTTTCAAACACATAATATTTCCCAGATTTGGTGTGGCAAGAGTTGTGATCAACGATGGAGGGTCCCACTTTGTCAACAAAGTTTTCGAGAATTTGCTTAAAGAGCATGGGGTTAAACACAAAGTGGCAACTCCTTATCATCCTCAAACCAGCGGACAAGTTGAGGTCTCTAACAGGCAGATTAAGTCGATTTTAATGAAGATAGTTGGGCTGTCAAAACGTGATTGGGCCACCAAATTAGATGATACTCTTTGGGCCTACAGGACTGGTTTCAAAACACCCATTGGACGTACACCTTTTCAACTACTCTATGGGAAGTCCTGCCATTTGCCAGTAGAGCTAGAGTACAAATCGATTTGAGCAACCAAACTCCTGAATTTCGATATCAAGACAGCACAAGAAAAGAGGCAGATGGATCTACATGAGCTAGAAGAAATCAGACTTGAAGCATATGATAGCTCAAAGGCATACAAAGATCGCACAAAGGCAGCTCACGACAGAAAGATCCAGCCAAAAACACTTGCAGTTGGTGATTAAGTGCTTCTCTTTAACTCAAGACTCAAGCTGTTTCCCGGAAAACTACGATCAAAGTGGTCTGGTCCATTCAAAGTACTACAAGTTATACCTTATGGAGCAGTCACTTTGGCCAACAGCAATGGGGAAGGATTTACTGGGAATGGTCATAGAGTTAAGCCTTATTTGGCCAACTGCACGATTCCCGAGGGAACTTTGGTTCTGCTCGATGAGCCGCCTCATCTCCAATGAATATGATGAAGTCAAGCTTCAGACTATAAACAAGCGCAGTTGGGAGGCAATACCAAAGGTATCCTCTGTATATACATTCATTTTTTTCGGCATACTTAACTACTTTAAGCACACTTATTATGTTTCATCTTTACTTGCATCTATTTCATCTTACATGCACTTGGAAGGTTTTTGTGCTTTTTACAGGAAAGTGGGGCCAAAATAGGACAGGTGGGGTCAGAACCGACAAGATGGGACAACACTCGACCACGCCTGGTC
Source organism: Lepidium sativum (assembly GCA_023374145.1). Classification (NCBI taxonomy): domain Eukaryota; kingdom Viridiplantae; phylum Streptophyta; class Magnoliopsida; order Brassicales; family Brassicaceae; genus Lepidium; species Lepidium sativum. The sequence goes on along the minus strand of JAKUCM010001152.1, from coordinate 48,084 downwards.
GAGTGTCCCACTCGAGTGTCAGCCATCACTCGGCAGACTGACACTCGACCAAACCTGCTCGAGTGTCAAGCTCAAGCGTCCCACGACCATGCCTATTCCTATGCCCCCGCGCCTATAACTGCCAAAAGCTGAAAAAGGGGAGACATTTATTGCGAAAAATGGGTTAAATCTATCTTTAATGCAATATCTTTTATATTTTATTCAAAAAATTTAATTTAATCCAAGTTCAAATTTTGAATTTGAAAAGATTCCCCCTTTGTATTTCCTCCTCTATAAAAGGAGGAGAAGCCTCTCTTTTTTAATCCACACCAAATACACTCTCTCTCTAACAATTCTCTCTAGTTTTTCTCTCTTTTACAGAAGCAAGCCACCTCTCTCTCAGCTCGTCTACTACACTCCACCATACAAGCTCGAGTGTCAAGCTTGAGCGTCGAAGCACTTACTCTTTTCCGATCAGTCCTCACGATGACTGACCGCAAATCCAACCAAGCTAACCTCCTCCGCCTCAGAGCGAAGAATAATGCTCGGTTAAGAAGCAATCCTACCCAAGGAGAGTCTTCTAAAGGCAAAAGCAGACCTAACAAAAAGGAAAAGAGGAGGTTAGTAATTCAATTTGAGAATGAGTCAGAGGAGGAAAGAGAGTACATGGATGAGGATGATATGGATCCGGAGCTTGTTGAAGAGATGCTTCGTGCAAATGGATATGGCGAGAGAGAGGCTGAAGAAGCAAGAGAGATAATCCTGGCAGGAAAGAAATAGAAGGAGATGAAAGAAAGGCACAATGCAGCAAGGGCACTCAACAATCTGCGGAGAATGGACTTCATAGGGACCCACTATCCATGCAAAGAGGCTTTAACCGCGATGGGAATAACCAGATATGTGGATCTCATGTTACAAAACTGTGGGCTGTCCACGTTTGTATAACATCCACAACGAGCATACAAGGAGGAGACATACAGTTTCTGGCGACGGTTCAGATCGTTCTGTATGATGCAGAAAACATGAGTCTCCAAGAAAGGCAAGGTGGCGGGTACATTTTCTTTGCAATTAGGGGAAGAGATTATCGCATGACTTTCAGAGCGCTTCGAGATCTATTCGAATTTCCAAGGGCAGAGTCCGAGAACTATGGACCAGATTTTGATAGGGCGGAGCTAGATGATGTGTGGCGTTCAATAGCCTCAACAAGGAGCAGATTCTCATCCTCACGATCAAAGGCGTCTCTAATCCGAAACCCAGCCTTGAGGCTATTGAACAATCAATCTAGGGGAATGGAAATGCTGGTGACTGCTCTCAAAGACATCATTGGTACAAGGAGTTACGGATCCCCAATTATAGGAGATAGGAACGACACTGGTCTAACCATCCAATTCGCAAACCAGTTAGTCACATACCGCGATTGGGCAAGAGAGAATAGGACTGGAGGACGTGACGGTAAGATCGCAATTGGCAGGCTTGTCACTTGCATTCTTGAAAGATGTGATGTGCTAATCGATGAGGCAGAATGGGCTGATCCTCGGTTCATGAACATAGACCACTTGAGGAGAAGCCAATTCCTAACTACGGTTGAAGTGCAAGGTAAGCTCATCTACTCTTTCCATCACTTGCTTAGACCAAACGCTTTTCTACTCTTGCCAAATAGGAAATACACGTCAATAAGGATAGGACAGAACACGGATTTTAATCCACCTTTAGACGCCTTATACGATCCCATTGGCCCTCCACAAAGTTCATCTCCAACACACAGTGACGAGGTGGATCCTGAGGCATATTGCTTTGAAGAGTACATAGTGCCACCACGTCAAGGAGAGCCGATCAGAGAAGCACACAAACACATAGGCTTGTTGCAAAAGATGAACAAGTGGCTGATGAAGAAAGTGAAAAAGCTGACTGCAAGTGATGAAGCTAGAAGGCAGGAAAATGAGGAGCTGAGTAGAAGATTGGCTGTTTTAGAAAGAAACAGCGGTCCACCACCACCACTGATTCGCCCAAGACGAGCCTCTATGTCCACTGATCGTGAAAGGCAGCAACAACCCGCACCAGCTAGACATTCCTCTGCAAACACCGCAGCCTTCTCATACAGAAGGCCTTTTGATGCAGCTGGGACAAGCTCGAGCCAGCCGCTCGAGAAACAACCGATCGAGCGTCAATCCGAACACTCGACCGAAATGCTCGAGCAAGCTGAGCTCGAGCATCAGAGGCACAACGACCACTACATGGAAATCATGAGGAATGTAGCCACCAACTACTGGAACAACTGAGAGGTAACAAATTCCTTCCCTTCATTGTACATACCATTGCATATTTTTCACTTGACTTGCTGGTCTAGGATCCTCTTTCGGACTTTTATACACACAAGGGACTGTGTGATTTAAGTTTGGGGGAGGGTTCTAGAGGACATTTGACTTTGTTTTCTGTGATTCTTAGTTTTTATTCTTTGCATTTCATCATTCGCATTACATCTAAGGCATAGAAAAACCAAAATATTTTCCTTTAGCATATTTTTTTTCGATTGCATAACATCTAAGGCATAGAAAACCCATAAAAATTTGAAAAAAATCAAAAAAAGCATCAGTCAAAAACAGAGTGTTCATGTAGCTGCATTGCATTCATATAGGATTGAGTCTAGAGTTTCGGGAATCATCTTGCTAAATAGGCAGACTTGCTAGGTTGATTGGCTAGTAACCATAGTGAACTCTTGGACTTGCGTTTTTTCCCTCTTGAACACTGATTGGTAGATCATTGACCTTTGAAACCAATACTTAGGTTGTGTCTCAAAAAGAACCAGATTTGTTGCCTCATAATCGAATTCCAGTTTTCCAAATTAGGGGCTTGAGATACATTGCATAAGATCCTTCCTTAGGTTCACCTAGCTAAGTAAAAAGAAAAGCATAAGATGAATATAGAATCATCCTTCTTACAACTCAGCTCAAAAAATATGGTCTAAGGTGAACGGGGACTGTGCGTAAACCCGTACCTTCTTGTGTTCATCGATAAAACCATTCCGATGTTGCCTAAGATGGACCGGAACTGAGCGTAAACCCGTACTTTTTCGCGTCCCATTGATAAAGCTAATACATTGATGCCTAAGGTGAACCGGGACTATGCGAAAACCCGTACTTTTTCGTGTCTCATTGATAAAGCTGAAGCTAATAAGTACGAGTAGGAGTTGAGAAGTGATCGAAAATGCTTAATCCATAGTGTCTAGCTGAATTTGAGGAAGTTGAATCCCAAGGTCTTTGATCAATAGCCCCTCTTGCGGACTGCAATTAAAGAAATAGGTTTCAAATCTGAGTTTCTTAAAAGTCCAACCAAGTGTTAGGGAATATTCAGTTTTTATGCTAACCCTTGATGAAAGTAGATTGTGGTTCTTACAAAGGAATAAGGTTCACTTGTGGATTACGGTTTTTCAGCTTGATAAGTTGTTTGCTTAAGTAAGATGTTGCCACTGTTAGCAACCTCTCTTCCTTCTTAGATCTATGCATACTTGCTTGAGGGCAAGCAAAGACTAAGTTTGGGGGAGTTGATGTGTCTGCATTTTACCACATTTTAGGGCCATTATTTAGCATGTTTTGCATTCATACCTGCATTATTATCATTGTTTTAGGACCTTTTAGGCATAATTTGCATACTTAGTGTTGGGCATTGCACACATTGCATAAAGGGTATTTTTAGGCACTTTTTGAAGCTTATCATGAAGAATTTCGGACTACAAGAAGACCAATGGAAAATCGGCTTGCCTAGAGTTAAAGTTCAGGATGTGATCTAGAAGATTTGGCTTATCTCTATGACACTCGAGCATGACACTCGACCACACTTGGTCGAGTGGATTTTTCGGACCAGAACGTTGACTTTTGACAGAGTTGACTTTTCTTTTGGGCTTTTTGTAAAAAGGGCCCAATGGTACCCCTTTATGTGAAAAGGCAAAAGCCCAACTATTTTAGGCCTTTTTCCATTTTGTTTTCTTAAGGAATTTTCCTTTTCTCTTTTCAAGGAATTTTCCTTTTCCCTTTCTAGGGAATTTTCTCTTTTTCTCTTTAAGTAATTTTTCCTTTTTTCTTTGAGACTTAAGATCTTTGTTGATCTATAAATTCTACTAGAATTTCCACTTTTAATATATCATATTTTACAGCAAAAATCGTTCCTCTAAAAAGCAATACCGAATTCTCTTCTTTAAGTTTATGCAATTGATTTTTGATTCTGATTTTATGCTTTACTTCATGAATTCTGAGTAAGTTAATTTAGGGTTCTTGAGGAAAGGGTGAGATTAGGGTCATCTAAATAGGTTGATAAACAAGTCTGGAACCCCTAGGAATACCCTAATCATTGATCCTTAACCTCGAGAACCCCTTTTCCTCTATTGAGTTTTCGTGAATTTTTATACTCTACTTTTAGGTTAAAACTCTGTTTTGCAATTTACTCTATTTTATTACTGCTTTACGCGTGCTCTGTTTTAAGGTTATTTTAAGTATTTCATTTTCACCTAGTTTAGGCAACTGCTCACTAAATCGAATCTGGCTTAGATTAGGACAAGTAGATTGCATCTTGATTGCTAGTTACTTTCCCAGTAGGATTGACACCATACTGTTCTGCAATTGATTACATAAACAGTAGGTAATTTGAAAAACCTTGTTTATCAGGTCTTCACCTAGTGATCATGAAGACCGTTTGGATAACCTCCGTCGGGTCGCATCCGGCTTGGTTCTATGACTGCAGGTCATACAGCGCTAGGAACTTGGATGTGTAATTGTTGCATTGGCTCTGGACCTTTCGGGCAGCTATCTTGGATCTAGTAGAGATCCTTGGATCAATCGTCGGTACTTGGCTAGTGTTTTGTGTCCCGTGAGTTAGTCCCTCATCCGGACTGTCATCCATGTGCGTTCCGATAGGTCGGGACTCATCATTCCCTCCCCCTTGGGAAGGTTCTGGCCTCAGAACTTCATAATAATCACCTACTTCAAAATGGACTAAGTCAGCTACATTGAAAGAGGTTGAGGTCTGATACGTAACGGGGAGTTCGAGGCGGTAGGCGTTGTCGTTGATCCTTTCAATTACTTGAAAAGGGCCGTCACCTTTCAGGCTGAGTTTGTCTTTTCGGGTGTTGTGGGAACCTTTCCGCTCTCAAGTGTAACAAAACCCAATCGCCGGGGTTGAAGATCATGGCCTTGCGGTGTTTGTTGGCTTTTCGAGCATATTGCTCGGTCCGTCTTTCCAAATTTTCTTGAACCTCGGCGTGCAATTTCTTGACTAGCTCGGTCTTGGTTATCCCGTCTTGACACTTTATTTCATTTGGCGGTAGTGGTAGTAGGTCCATAGGCATTCAAGGTTTAAAACCATAGGCCACTTCAAATGGGGATTTCTTGGTTTTGGAATGAACCGACTGGTTGTACGCGAACTCCAGGAGCGGGAGTAGTTCAAGCCAAGTCTCCTGGTTACTCGTGACGGTGGTCCAGATCAAAGCTCCTACTGTCTGATTCACGACCTCCGTCTGGCCATCGGTTTGTGGGCGGCATGCGGTTGAGTAGAGTAAATTGGTCCCCATCTTTCTTGAAAAGGTCCGCCAAACATGTCCAAGGAACCTCATGTCGCGATCGGAGACTATGCTGCAGGGCAACCCATGTAGTTTTACCACTTCTCGAAAGAAGAGGTTGGCTAGGGCCGTGACATCCGTGAGCTTGTTGCAAGGTATAAAGTGTGCCATCTTTGAAAACCTGTCAATAACAACAAAAATATAATCCTTGCGATAGCAATTAGGCAATCCAAGCACAAAATCTATTGATAAATCAATCCATGGTTCATTCGGAGTTGGTAAGGGTTTGTATAACCCGTGGGGTCGCGGAGTAGATTTGGCTGTCCGGCAAGTGATGCACCGACCCACAAATTTCTCTATCATGCGTTTCATTTTGGGCCAATAGATATGCACTTTAAGAACTTCCAAGGTTTTGGTGACTCCAAAATGACCGGTTAGACCACCTCCATTGGCTTCTTGCATTTGAATTGTTCGGATTGAGCCGGCGGGTATGCACAACCTACTATCACGGAAAAGAAAACCATCATTAATATAGAAACGAGAATGAACTCCCTTTGTGTGATCCCTATAGCTTTCTCCGAATTTTGGGTCTTCTCCATAGGCTTCTTTGATTCCTTCAAAGCTCAATACTCTTGCCTCCATGGTAGTATTCAAAGCATGTCTCCTTGACAAGGCATCGGCTACAATATTTTCCTTGCCCTTCTTATTATTGATCAAATAGGGAAACGCCTCTATGAACTCTAGCCATTTGGCGTGCCGCTTCTTGAGATTGGTTTGGCTGCGGAGGTGCTTCAAGGTTTTGTGGTCTATGTGAATCACAAACTCTTGGGGTAGGAGATAATGTTGCCAAGTTTCCATATCCCGAACCAAGGCATAGAGTTCCTTGTCATATGTCGGGTAATTCAGGATAGGGCCATGTAATTTCCCACTAAAATAGGCCACGGGTTTGCCTCCTTGGGTTAGGACCGCCCCAATTCCAATGTCGGATGCATCGCACTCCACTTCGAAGGTTTTCTCAAAGTTGGGTAGGACGAGAAGTGGGGCTTGGGTCAGCCTTCTCTTGAGCTCGCGGAAAGATGATTCTTTCGCTGGTCCCCATGCGAATTCTTCACTCTTCTTGGTGATGGCGGTAAGAGGCACGGCCACAGTACTAAAATCTTTGACAAATCGTCGGTAGAAACTCGACAAGCTGTGGAAGCTTCTTACTTGGCGTACGGTGGTTGGTGTGGGCCATTCTTCTATGGCCCTTATCTTCTCTTGGTCCACTCGTAGTCCCTGCGCACTCACAACAAAACCTAAAAACACAAGTTCATTAGTACCAAAAACACACTTCTTGAAGTTAGCGTATAGCTTTTCTTCTCGAATTGTTGTCAAAACCGCATTAAGATGGTGTCAACGGTTTGAGGTAAATATGCTAAATGTCATGTATGAAGTAGTATTGGTTGGTATGACCACAATGCGACGTTTTCTTATCAAATTGCCAAAGCCTACCCAACAATAGGTGGCTAGCTTGTGATGTGTCTGCATTATACCACATTTTAAGGCCATTATTTAGCATGTTTTGCATTCATACTTGCATTATTATCATAGTTTTAGGTTCTTTTAGGCATAATTTGCATACTTAGTGTTGGGCATTGCACACATTGCATAAAGGGTATTTTTAGGCACTTTTTTGGAGCATTTCATGAAGAATTTCGGACTACAAGAAGACCAAAGGATAATCGGCTGGCCTAAAGTTGAAGTTCAGGATTTTATCTAGAAGATTTGGCATATACCCATGACACTTGAGTATGACACTCGACCACACTTGGTCGAGTGGATTTTCGGACCAGAACGTTGACTTTTGACAGAGTTGACTTTTCTTTTGGGTTTTTTTTAAAAATGGCTCAATGGTACCCCTTTATGTGAAAAGGCAAAAGCCCAACTTAAGGTCTTAGATCTCTTTAATTTAAGTGTTCTTAATGCTTGTTTCTTTCTGATCAATTGAAATTCGATCTCTTGGTCCATACTTAAAGCCTCTTGAATTTCCAATCGTTGGGCGAGAGTCAAGTCAGGTTGTCTTTTAGGAGAGGTCCCATTGCGCGAGAAGGAATGTGATTACTTTGTGATTCCTTGCTTAGAGGTCATCTAAATAGGTTGATAAACAAATCTGGAACCCCTAGGAATACCCTAATCATTGATCCTTAACCTCGAGAACCCATTTTCCTCTATTGAATTTTTGTGAATTTTAATACTCTGCTTTTAGGTTGAAATTCGGTTTTGCACTTCATTAAGTTTTGCTATTGCTTTATTTTTTATGCCCTGTTTTTACATTCTATTTTCATATCTCGTTTTTAGCACTCTGTTTTAGTATTTCATTTTCACCTAGATTAGGTCACTACTCACTAAATCGAATCTGGCTTAGATTAGGATAAGTAGATTACATCTTGATTGCTAGTTACTCTCCCAGTTGATTGACACCATATTGTTCTACAATTGATTAAATAAACAGTGGGGTATTTGAGAAAACACCGTAAAAACCTGTCTATCAAATTGGCGTCGTTGCCAACTGGGTTATAGTTAGCTACAATTAGGAAAATCACTTTCCTGAGACTAAGTTTTACTACAATATTCTAATCTCGTTTCTGGTTTTTGTCTACTTTCAGGAACAGTCGATCAACAAGCTCGACCAACTAAGCTCGAGCTCCTTGATTGTTCTTCTGTTTCCGGAAAGCTCGATCAGACCCCAGAAACACTCGATCAGCACACTCAAGCAACACCTGCTCGAGTGTCATTTCAGACAACACAAACCACTTGCATGAATACCAGATCCCGTGGAAGTGAAGATCTCATCCCATACTCTGATAGAATAGACCGTTTTCCTCGTGAATACTTACGAGAACAACAGAACAGATCGAACGAAGAATACACGGATCAGGTGAACATGGAAGAACAAGTACAAGCTATTGAACTAGGAACCCGTCCTAGGAGAGTTAGACACATTGGTGCCGGTGATGCTCCCAGTATTCACACTCAACGCCTTGGAATAGTTCCACCAGCCATCGCCAACAACAACTTTGAGATTAAGAGTGGTATGATCTCCATGGTACAAAACAGTAAGTTTCATGGTTTGCCTTCTGAGGATCCGCTGGATCATCTTGATGAGTTTGAAAGACTAACCAGTTTGACAAAGATAAATGGGGTTAGTGAGGATGCTCTGAAACTGAGGTTGTTTCCTTTCTCTCTTGGAGACAAAGCACACATGTGGGAGAAACACTTGCCACAAGGGTCTATTACATCTTGGGATGCCTGCAAACAAGCGTTTCTAGGTAAGTTCTTCTCCAACTCCAGAACTTCGCAACTCTATCTCTGGTTTCAAGCAAAACCATTCTGAGACATTCTCTGAGGCTTGGGAACGATTCAAGATGTACCAATCACAATGTCCTCATCATGGGTTTACTACTGAGTCACTTCTTAGCACTCTCTACAGAGGCGTTATCCCCAAGATCCGAATGTTGCTAGACACAGCAAGCAATGGGAACTTTCTGAACCAGGATGTAGATGATGGATGGGAATTGGTTGAAAATTTAGCACAAGCAGACGGCCAATATAGTGAAGACTATGATCGAACTCCTAGATGTACAGCTAATCCTGACATGGTTAGTAGGAAGGAACTCAAAGTCATACAAGACAAGCTGGATAGGTTGCTCTCAGTTCATCAAAAGCAGACACATCACGTGAGTGAGTCAGAACAGGTTGTAGTGGATGAAGATGAGGTAGAGGAGGTCAGTTTTGTGCAGAATCAGGGTAACAGTTATGGGCCTTACAACAGTTACAAACCCAACCCAAATCTCTCATACATGAACACTAATGTGGCTAATCCCCAAGATCAGGTGTATCAACCAAAACCGCACCACCAGCCTCAATCCAAACTCTTTGTCCCAAAACATCAATACCAGCAAACTCATCACCACCCACCTACTGTACCACATGATTATGAATACCACAACACTACCTAACCCCAACAAACCCCTGAGGTAATGGACATCTTGCAGCAAATCCTCAAAGGTCAAACAGCTATCGCCTATGAAATAACCAGGAAATTTGCTGAGGTACACACTAAGATAGATGCTTCCCATAATGACCTTAATTGCAAGTTTGAGACTCTTAATGCTCGCCTCAAGAATTTAGAGAACATGCAAGCTTCCTCCTCTGCAGTTAAGACTATTGGGCAACTACCAGGAAAAGTCATTCAAAACTCCAAGGAATACACTGTCCAATCCATTACATTGAGGAGCGGAAAGGAGATCTCTCCACAAGCACGACATGATAAATTCACTGAGGACAGTGACATTCAAGTTGGGGAGGACAGCCTTAGTCAGAAAAAGGCTGAAAATATCGAGAAAAAGCCTCAGAAAAGAACACTCGAGCAGGACGCTCGAGCTGGAACTGATCGAGCATTATGTTCAGAACCACACAATGAGACACTCGAGCAGGACACTCGAGCAAGGCTAGGTCGAGTGTCCCCTTACCAACCTCTAAAACATGATATTTTGCACGATATGCACAAGTCTTTTGCCCTCCTTCCTTTTAAACCTCAACTACCCTTCCCACAAAGGTTTAAAAAGGACATAATGATGAAGTATAAGGCTCTTTTTGACAAGCAAATGAAGGATATTGAGGTAAAGATACCTATACTTGATGCTTTCATGCTAATGCCTCCTTATCAAAAAATTTTGAAAGATGCTGTGAAGGAAAGAACAAATGAGCTAAAGGGTATGGCAGTAGAGACTCATGAGTGCAATGCCATCTTAGAGAGGGTGATAGTTCAAGACAAGCTAGATGATCCTGGGACATTCACTTTACCATGCTCATTGGGTCATTTAACTTTCAGCAAATGTTTATATGATCTTGGAGCTTTAATTAGCCTAATGCCACTATCTGTTGCTAAGAGGTTGGGGTTCAACAACTACAAGTCTTGTAAGCTCTCTTTGATTCTAGCTGATAGTTCTGTCCGTTTACCATATGGTTTGCTGGAAGATTTACCTATAATGGTTGGTAATGTTGAGGTTCCCACAGACTTTGTGGTGATTGATATGGATGAGGAACCACAAGATCCACTACTCCTTGGTATACCCTTTTTAGCTTCTGTTGGAGCTGTAATTGATGTGAGGAATGGAACAATTGAGCTAAACTTTGGTAAGGATCTCAATATGAAGTTTAACATTAACGATGCAGCTAGGAAACCTACTATTGGAGGACAAAGCTTCTCAATTGAGGGATTGGATAAGTTGGGCATTAAACCTCCTAAGCTTCCTCGACTTATATTGGCTAACAGTGGTAAGGCTAGCGACTACTGCAGAAAAATTCCAATGTTTGAAGAGGTTGTTGATGGGAAAAGCCTTCAGTCTTTGTTTGCTTACAATGAGATCACGAATATGCCTTCTAAGGAATCATACAATTTACTAGAATTGGATCTTGGGCCTGATATAATTTTGAGACCAATTGGTTTTGTGGATGGAGTAATGGAGTACAAGGTGAAGAGCAGCAAATATCCCAAACCATTTGCCAAAGTGAAGCAGCTTCTCTTTCCAACGAAGCCCAAATCAGATTGGTTAGGACCTTTGCACATTAAAAGAGTTATGCCTTGTGGATCCATCACCATGTTTAGCAAGAAAGGAGAGGAACTTCCAGAAAATGGGCAGAAAGTTAAGCTTTACATGGTTGATGAAACCATCTCAGAGGGGACCTCAATTCCTCTCTCTGAACCACTCCAGGTCTGATGGGTGTGGGAAGTCAAGCTTAGTGACTTAAAACAAGCTCACTTGGAAGGAAATCCCATGATATCTTTGTACATATTTTCTTTCATGCAGTTTTTCTTTGTTTCTTTTGCTCTTTTCTTATGTTTCAGGTCAAGGGACGTGCACCACAAGGAATTTGGCACCAGAGCATAACACTCGAGCATGACACTCGAGCAAGGCTGCTCGAGTGTTCTAAAAACGAACCAGAAACTCCTTCATTTCCAACTTTTTCATTCTCCAATTAGGTACGGAACCCCTTCCCTTCATTGTATATACCACTGCATATTTTTCTCTTGACTTGCTGGTCTAGGATCCTCTTTCGGGCTTTTATACACACAAGAGACTGTGTGATTTAAGTTTGGGGGAGGATTCTAGGGGACATTTGACTTTGTTTTCTGTGATTCTTTGTTTTTCTTGCATTTCATCATTTGCATATCATCTAAGGCATAGAAAACCCATAAAAAATAGAGTGTTCATGTAGCTGCATCACATTCATATAGGATTGAGTCTAGAGTTTTGGGAATCATCTTGCTAATGATAGACAGTCTTGCTAGGTTGATTGGCTAGTCACCATAGTGACCTCTTGGACTTTCGTTTTTTTTGCCCCTCTTGAACACTGATTGGTATATCATTGGCCTTAGAAACCTAAGCTTATGTTGTGTCTCGAAAGAACCAGATTTGTCTCCTCATAATTAAACTTAATTTTTACCAAATTAGGGGCTTGAGATACATTGCATAAGATCCTTCCTTAGGTTCAGCCAGTTAAGCAGAAAGAAAAGCATAAGATAAATATAGAATCATCCTTCTTACAACTTAGCTAAAACGATATGGTCTAAGATGAACGGGGACTGTGCGTAAACCCGTACCTTCTTGTGTTCATCAATGAAACCATTTTGATGTTGCCTAAGATGAACTGGGACTGTGCGTAAACCCGTACTTTTTCGTATATCATTGATAAAGCTAATACATTGATGCCTAAGGTGAGTCGGGACTGTGCGTAAACCCGTACTTTTTCGTGTCTCATTGATAAAGCTGGAGAGAATAAATACGTGTCTGAGCCAAGATAGGAGTTAAGAATAAGAAGTGATCGAAAATGCTTAGTTCATAGTATCTGGCTGAATTTGAGGAAGTTGAATCCCAGGTCTTTTGATCGATAGCCCCTCTTGCGGTCTACACCTTTAGAAATAGCTTCCAAATCTGAGTATCTTAAAGTCCAACTAAGTAATGGGGAATATTCGGTTTTTATGCTAAGCCTTGATGAAAGTAGATTGTCTCTCTCTCTCTAGAATGAGGGTTCACTTGTGGATTACGGTGACTTTTGACAGAGTTGACTTTTCTTTTGGGCTTTTTATAAAAAGGGCTCAATGGTACCCCTTTATGTGAAAAGGCAAAAGCCCAACTATTTTAGGCCTTTTTCCATTTTTCTTTCTAAGGAATTTTCCATTTCTTCTTTCTAAGGAACTTTCCATTTTTCTTTTCAAGGAATTTTCCATTTCTCTTCTAGGGAATTTTCCTTTCTTCTCTTTAAGAAATTTTCCTTTCTTACTTTCTAAGTAATTCTCCTTTTTACTTTAAGACTTAAAGATCTTTGTTGATCTATAAATTGTAGTCGAACTTCCACATTTAATATACAATCTTTTCTAGCAATTTTCGATCTCTCTCTCTTAAAGCAATTTACGATCTCTCTCTCTTAAGGGTTCTTGAGGAAATGGTGAGATTAGGGGAAAACTTAGGGATTTCCAGATTTGTTTATGTTTGATTAAGGTCTTAGATCTCTTTAATTTAAGTGTTCTTAATGCTTGTTTCTTTCTGGTCAATTGAAATTCGATCTCTTGGTGAATCCCCCCCCCCCCCGAGAGGCGTTTTGGGAATCACTTGAACATGCTTAAGTTGAGATAACATCTCCTAGCTCAAGAGATTTATTGTCTAGGGTGTTATTAGGCTCTATAAGGTCCATACTTAAAGCCTCTTGAATTTCCAATCGTTGGGCGAGAGTCAAGTCAGGTTGTCTTTTAGGAGAGGTCCCATTGCGCGAGAGCGAATGTGATTACTTTGTGATTCCTTGCTTAAAGGTCATCTAAATAGGTTGATAAACAAATCAGGTACAAAACGCAAGGATACTTTTGATTCTACATGCTGAGCAAGAGTGGAGCTTGACTTTGGATTCTTCCACAATGAGCAGAACGATCGATCGATCAACACCTAGGCTAATTTAGATAAGGAAAACTGGGCTCGATCCATCGACCGATTCCTTGATGTGTCTGCATTTTACCCCATTTTAGGGCCATTATTTAGCATGTTTTGCATTCGTACTTGCATTATTATCATAGTTTTAGGTTCTTTTAGGCATAATTTGCATACTTAGTGTTGGGCATTGCACACATTGCATAAAGGGTATTTTTAGGCTCTTTTTGGAGGATTTCATGAAGAATTTCGGACTACAAGAAGACCAATGGATAATCGGCTGGCCTAAAGTTGAAGTTCAGGATGTGATCTAGAAGATTTGGCATATACCCATGACACTCGAGCATGACACTCGACCACACTTGGTCGAGTGGATTTTCAGACCAGAACGTTGACTTTTGACAGAGTTGACTTTTCTTTTGGGCTTTTTATAAAAAGGGCCCAATGGTACCTCTTTATCTGAAAAGGTAAAAGTCCAACAATTTTAGGTCTTTTTCCATTTTTCTTTCTAAGGAATTTTCCATTTCTTCTTTCTAAGGAACTTTCCATTTTTCTTTTCAAGGAATTTTCCATTTCTCTTCTCGGGAATTTTCCTTTCTTCTCTTTAAGCAATTTTCCTTTTTTACTTTCTAAGTAATTTTCCTTTTTACTTTAAGACTTAAAGATCTTTGTTGATCTATAAATTGTAGTAGAATTTCCACTTTTAATATACAATCTTTTCTAGCAATTTTCGATCTCTCTCTCTTAAAGCAATTTACGATTTTTATCTTTAAGTTTATGCAATTAGATTTCGATTTTGAGTTTATGTTTTATTTCATGAATTCTGAGTAAGTTAGTCTAGGGTTCTTGAGGAAAGGCTGAGATTACGAGAAAACTTAGAGATTTCGAGATTTGTTTATGTTTGATTAAGGTCTTAGATCACTTTAATTTAAGTGTTCTTAATGCTTGTTTCTTTCTCATCAATTGAAATTCGATCTCTTGGTGAATCCCCCCCCCCCCCCCCCCCCCGAGAGGCGTTTGGGGAATCACTTGAACATGCTTAAGTTGAGATAACATCTCCTAGCTCAAGAGATTGATTGTCTAGGGTGTTATTAGGCTCTGTAAGGTCCATACTTAAAGCCTCTTGAATTTCCAATCGTTGGGCGAGAGTCAAGTCAGGTTGTCTTTTAGGAGAGGTCCCATTGCGCGAGAGCGAATGTGATTACTTTGTGATTCCTTGCTTAGAGGTCATCTAAATAGGTTGATAAACAAATCTGGAACCCCTAGGAATACCCTAATCATTGATCCTTAACCTCGAGAACCCCTTTTCCTCTATTGAATTTTTGTGAATTTTAATACTCTGCTTTTAGGTTGAAATTCGGTTTTGCACTTCATTCTGTTTTGCTATTGCTTTATTTTTAATGCCCTGTTTTTACATTTTATTTTCATATCTCATTTTTAGCACTCTGTTTTAGTATTTCATTTTCACCTAGATTAGGTCACTACTCACTAAATCGAATCTGGCTTAGATTAGGATAAGTAGATTACATCTTGATTGCTAGTTACTCTCCCAGTGGAATGACACCATACTGTTCTACAATTGATTAAATAAACAGTAGGGTATTTGAGAAAACACCGTAAAAACCTGTCTATCACTCCTCACGCCTGATCGACCCTCATTCATCTATGTCATGCGCACGATCCATTGCACGACCAATCACTCAGAGATCGATCGAGCCATTTAAGGAGAGGTTACGCACGATCCTTTGCACGATATGGAAGCTTCACGATCGAATGAAGAAAGGATGATCGATCGAGCAGTCTAAGGATAGATCGATCCAAGATTCTGCGAAGCGAAAAGGGAATTTCCTTATTTTGTACCAGTTTGGTTTACTCTATATATTAGGTTAAAAAAACACGTTTTTAGACAGAGTTTTACAAAGAAAAAAAGGGGCAGACCCTTATTGTAACCTAGAGGAGAAGAATTAAGATCTCTACATCATTGGAACAGATTACTAAACCTCTATTTCAATCTATTCTGAGTTTTAAATGAATTTCTTTACAATTGCTTGCTTGTTCTCTATTTCCATGTCTGAGTTGTTCATAGTCAAGTTAAAGGATTTAAGGATGAGGAACAAATAGGTCTCAATTATGGAATCTCAACCTAGAAACATGGTTAATGCTTATATTAGAGTAGCTAACTAATCTATGATCTCAGGCTACTTATTATCCCAGAAGTTTAATAAGAACCAGAACCTTTCTAGGTAAGCAACTCCTTCACTACGAACGAGAGTTGATGCTAGGTTGGGTTGTGGATACTTAGGAACTGTTAATACTGCATGGTTAGAATCCTGGAACCAATGAGAGTTAGGATCTCTAGGATATAAGCATAGTGATTATCGCTGCGAGAGTAGGTTAGTCAATCGTTATTTCCTAGTCGAGAATGGAACAGATCTTGCCTGAATAGATTCCACATCCTACCCTTGATTTCCTTATGAATCCCCTAGACTTGACACTTTAGATATTGTTTACATCAAATTTCCTATTTACACTCGAATGCACTCAAAATACCCATCGACTTAGCTCTAGTTATATAATCAAATTTTTAGTGTGGCAATTGTTCTTCGTAGATTCGATCCCTAAATACAATTACGTTTGTTGTGCACTTGCATTAGGATATAGGGTTAAAATTCGTTGTATCAAGTTTTTGGCGCTGTTTCTGGGGACCAATATCAGTAACTTTCGATTATTTATTGAGTTAGAGACTAAGACACCTTTGTTTACCTTTTGTTTTTATTTCTCTGTTTTGTTTTTCAGGTTTTGATTTTATAATAACTGACGGAGAGGAAATCGTAGCTGATTTTACAAGCCAGGAAGCTACATTAGAACTGTTAAGGCGAGAGATTGAAGAGTTGAAACGTGCAAGAGATGCTAGACTAGAACATATGCCAAGAAGGGCCATCGGTGAAATAGAAACGCCTCATAACTACTATGAATGTCGATCTGTGATTTTTGTTAGCTTACTAGAGGGTTGCATTGATCATGAGTTGAGCCCTCCTTTGATAGCATTGGTTAGACAATTTACCTTTCACGGTTTCCCTGGTGAAAATCCTATAGATTATCTTGAAAATTTTGAGGAAATCTGCAGTACAACCGCATCTAGAGGAATCCCTGAGGACTCTGCTAAGTGTAAGCTTTTCAAATTTTCTTTGGAAGGAAAGGGAACCAAATGGCTTCAGTCTTTACCAGCAGGGTCGTTAACTTCATGGGAACAAGTTAGAAACAAGTTTCTGGATCACTTCTTTACCAAAGAAAATACTGCTAAGTTGAAGAACCAGATTTCAAACTTTCATCAAAGAGATGATGAGTCTTTTGGAGAAGCGTGGGATAGGTTGAAAGGATATTGAAGGGATTGTCCACACCATGGTTTTAGCGATGAACAAGTTCTAAACTCCTTCTATAGCGGATTGAGTTGGAGTTTTAAGAAGCTACTCAATGCTTCGAGCAAGGGAGATTTCTCTACAAACACGAGTGAGAAAGCTTTTCAGCTGATTGAGAATTTGGTTGTGAGTACAAGGGATTTACGTGATCACTAAGAATATTCACCTGAGATGGACAAAATCGCAGGGATAGGTGAGAAGCTAGATCAGTTCATAGCTTCAAGTGAGTTTAAGAGGAAATCTATTAGACTTTATCCATCAAAGAAGAAATCTATCCTTCAGGACCATCAATCGGAAGTACTTTACACCGAACAAAACGATACAGCAAGTCCCACTCCTTCATCTAATGAGGAGAATAAAGCTTTATTGGAGCAGGTCATTCAGGGTAAGTCTAGGACTACATCCGAAATCAATAATCAGATGGGGGTTATGTACTCAGAGTTGAGTTCTAGGATTGATTATGTTATGTCTAAGGTGGAGAACACGACCTCCCCTCTGGCTTCAAATGATGATCATCAATCTTATGATGTTGTTATGTTGAGAAGTGCTAGGGAACTTGAAGCAAACCTCCAAAAACCGAGACAAGAGAGAGTAGTGGTTGATGTTCAGGATAATAGAGATGAAGAGGTTTGTGAGGAAACGGCCACACCTACGCCGACACCAGAGCCGTCAGTAGTACCTGAGAGATCAAACGCTCTAGTACCACCATACCCCATCCCACCGAAGAATTCCAAAAAGGACTTAGAGAATGCCAAATGTAAGGAGTTATTATCAGATCTGTCTATTCGGTTACCTTATGTTGATGCCTTGCAGATGATACCTTCACTTAAGAGCTATGTCAAAATCCTAGTGACGAACAAGTTCACCGAAGAAGATATAGTGATGATGATCACGCAGGATTGCAATTCTAGACTTCATAATCGGTTACCTAAGAAAGAAGAAGGTCTTGGACGATTTGTACTTTCAGTTCGGATAGGTTCTGTGACTTTTGAGCGTTCGTT
Source organism: Lepidium sativum (assembly GCA_023374145.1). NCBI lineage: Eukaryota > Viridiplantae > Streptophyta > Magnoliopsida > Brassicales > Brassicaceae > Lepidium > Lepidium sativum. The sequence goes on along the minus strand of JAKUCM010001152.1, from coordinate 30,173 downwards.
GTGTGATCTAGGCTCAAGTGTAAACCTAATTCCATATTTTGTAGCATTGAGGTTAGGATTCTTGAACTTCAAGCAAACCAAGATCTCTCTTATCTTTGCAGACCGTTTAGTGAAATATCCAGTTGGTATTCTCGAGGATCTTGATGTTGAAGTTGGGAATACATTAGTACCAACCGATTTTGTGCTGCTGAAGCTAGACGAAGAACCTAAGGATCCTCTCATATTAGGTTGACCTTTTCTCCGAACACTAGGTGCTATGATTGATGTCAGGAATGGAAGAATATATCTACAACTAGGGGATATGAAGATGAGATTTGAGATGGACAGGATGCTGAAGAAACCAATGTTGAATGGCATGACTTTCTCTGTTGACACTTTTGGAGAGATTGCAGAAGAATTGAATGAAGAGATATATGTTGAGGACCCTCTTGAGCTTGCGCTTACAAGAATAGAGTCGGAATGTGGGTTTGCAAACGATGAAGTAACAAGTTATACCAGAATGTTGGATTCATGTAAGTAGATTGAGGAAATGATAGCCTATGCGGTTTTAGACCCTCCAAAACCATCCATACCTTTATCTTTGACAGACCCTTGGAGTGAGTTAAATGCCCCCATAGTCGAGCTTAAGACTCTTCTAGCAGGGCTAAGGTATGTGTTTCTCAGTCCTAATTCTACCTATCCTATAATCGTTAATGCTAAGTTGAATGGTTCTGAATTGGAAACGCTTATTAGAGAACTTCGAAAGTACCATAGGGCTATAGCTTATTCATTGGATCCCTGGTATTTCACCCAAGTTATGCATGCATAGGATACATCTGATCGATGAGTCTAAGAGAAGAGATAATGAAATTGATAGAAGCAGAGATAATATATCCTATATCTGATAGTAATTGGGTTAGTCCTGTCCATGTCATACCTAAGAAAAGAGGCATTACTGTAGTCAAGAATGAGAATAATGAATTGATACCTACCAGAACTGTCACGGGTCATAGGATGTGTATTGATTTCTGGACTTTAAATTTCTCTACTAAGAAGGAACACTTCCCTATGCCCTTCATGGATCAAATGCTTGAGAGATTGGCTAACCATTCTTACTACTGCTTTTTAGAGGGTTATTCAGGTTTCTTTCAGATCCCCATTCATCCAGACGATCAGGAAAATACGACTTTCACATGCCCTTATGGTACATTTGCATATCGCAGAATGCCATTTCGGTTATGCAATGCTCCAGCCACTTTTCAAAGATGCATAATGTCGATTTTCACTGATATGATTCAGGATATTATGGAAGTTTTTATGGATGACTTTTCTCTGTATGGTTCTTCTTTCTCTGGTTGTCTTTTTAACCTTTGCAGGGTTCTTCAACGTTGTCAAGACAAGCATCTAGTGCTAAATTGGGATAAATGTCATTTTATGGTTACAGAAGGGATTGTACTCGGTCACAAAATGTCAGGGAAAAGAATCGAGGTTGACAAGGCGAAGATCAAAGTGATGACAAGTTTGAGATCGCCAACCACAGTCAAGGAAATCATAAGTTTTCTCGCTCATGTCGGTTTCTACTGGAGGTTCATTAAAGACTTCTCGAAGATAGTCAGACTACTCACTCAATTGCTATGCAAGGACGTTAAGTTTGAGTTTACCAAAGAGTGTGAGGAAGCCTTTCTAACCTCGAAAGGAGCTTTAGTTAGTGCACCAATAGTTCAGCCACCAGATTGGGAACTACCTTTTGAGATTATGTGTGATGCGAGTGATTATATAGTAGGAGATGTTTTGGGGCAGAACAATGACAAGAGGTTGCATGTAATCTACTATGCTAGCCGAACTTTTGATGATGCTCAACGAAAGTATGCAACTACAGAAAAATAACTTTTGGCTATCGTTTTTGCCTTTGAGAAGTTCAGATCTTATCTTTTCGGTTCTAAGGTGATTGTACACACGGATCATGCTGCTCTTAAATATCTCCTTTCCAAGAAAGATGCTAAGACTAGGCTGCTCCGTTGGTGGCTGTTACTGCAAGAGTTTGATCTTGAGATCAAAGACAAAAGAGGCGTAGACAATGGAGTTGCAGACCACCTTTCAAGACTACAAATTGACGATTTTGTTCCCCTCGATGATAGCCTACGGGAAGACCTAGGTTATTGTATACACACAACTCATAAGGCTCATCAGTTGCCCACTGATCCTCCTCATGTTCCAGGCACTCCGTGGTTTGCTAATTATGCGAACTACCTGGCTGCAGATGTTAACCCTCCTGAGTTTCATGGGTATAGGAAGAAGAAGTTTTTGAGGGATGTCAGACGATACTACTGTGATGCCCCTTACCTATACAAACAATGCTCTGATGGCATCTTCAGAAGATGTGTTTCTGAAAATGAGATTGCCGGTATATTGTTCCATTGTCATGGTTCTTCATATGCAGGTCACTTCGCCACTTTCAAGACTGTCGTGAAAGTTCTTCAATCAGGTTTTTGGTGGCCCACGATGTTTCGTGACACATACTCATTTGTTTCAACATGTGACTCTTGTCAGCGACAAGGTAACATAAGTAGAAGAAATGAGATGCCACATAACTTCATTCTCGAGGTTGAGGTATTTGATGTCTGGGGAATCGATTTTATGGGACCCTTCCCTATCTCTTTTGGGAACCAGTACATACTTGTTGTTGTGGATTATGTATCTAAGTGGGTTGAAGCAATAGCTAGTCCGACCAATGACGCCAAAGTAGTTGTCAAGATGCTCAAGCATATCATATTCCCTAGGTTTGGTATTCCGAGGATTGTGATCAGTGATGGTGGTTCTCATTTCATTAACTAAACATTTAATAATCTGCTGAAGAATTATGGGGTTCACCACAAAATTTCTCCGCCATATCACCCTCAAACAAGCGGTCAGGTTGAAGTTTCTAATTGAGAGATAAAGAGCATTCTGCAGAAAACCGTTTGTACAACAAAGAAAGATTGGTCAACTAAGCTAGATGATGCCATTTGGGCATTAGGAACAACTCCGTTCCATCTGCTGTGTGGTAAATCTTGTCACCTTCCAGTCGAGCTCGAATACAAGGCTAATTGGGCTATCAAGCATCTCAACTATGACATCAAATCTGCCTCGAAAATACGGTCACTGCAGATACATGAACTTGAAGAGATTCGACACTTAGCTTATGACAACTCGAAAATTTACAAAGAACGAACAAAGGCTGCCCATGATAAACGTATCCATAACAGGAGTTTTTGCTCCTAATGATAAAGTTCTTTTGTTTAACTCTAGTTTAAAACTTTTTCCTCGAAAGCTTAGGTCAAGGTGGTCAAGTCCTTTCACCATCAAGGAAGTCAGACCGTATGGAGATGTGGTTCTGCTCAGTGAAAAGGGAGAAGAATTTCTAGTAAATGGACAGCGCCTTAAACTATATTTTGGTTCCCCCGACAAAATCAATAAAGATTTCATCTCTTTGACTGATATAACTCCCGCATAGCATCTTTCCCAGTCAAGCTATTGACTTTAAGCAAGCGCTAAGTGGGAGGCAACCAACCAATAGGTTAGTTTTTGCTTTATTTTTCGTTGGTGCAACAGGGGATGAGGAAAGTCGCACGATCTGCCGATCAACCAAAGCACTCAGCACTCATCTGTTGACCGAACTTAGCTATATTCATCCCTAGATCTCCACAGATCAATCGATCTAAGGGTGCTCGATCGACCCATACCTCCAGATACGTTTTTAAAATCCTAAAACACTTTTCAATTACTTCTTTTGCTTCCTTTCATTCTTCCTCTCACTAATATTCACACCGAGACGGTGTGAAGTAAGTTTGGGGGAGAATCGTTTGTTTGCTAATAAAGTTTCTCTCTTTTGTTTTGTTTTTGACTCTAACATTGTTTTAGATAAGCTTTTGTCGATTTAGGGACTATGATTTCTGAGGAATGGTACATTTCATAAGGGTTTAAGCTACCATTTGTCTGATTTCTGATTAGCATTGTTGACTATTAGAAAACTAAGATATTTATCAGCTGTTCGTTTTAAAACCACTTCCTCTCGATTGTTTTGAAAATCCGGTATCAACCTCAAATTTAACTAGAGGGTTGGTATACATTAGATTGGATTATCAGTCTCACTCTGAGAACCATCCCAAAAGTTTGGTTTCTTTTTCTCAAAGTTGTGTGCACTTTAAAAATCAAGAATCAAAGTAAGCCTAGGGTAAAAGTTTCTCAATGACGCTGCTTGTTTTTAAGGTAAATTGGACGGTCCCAAAGACACATCCAAGGACGCAATCATTTTCACCTTACTAACCTTCTTACTGAGAAAAAATCCAATGAAGCTACTCGCATTACACACCTTTGAAACTGCAAGAGGGAAAACTGCCGAAAAAAAAATTAATTACAATGATAGCCTAGAAAAGTATGGAGAAATCGGTTTGAAAAGAATATGCTTGAGGAAAGGAGCCACAGTATGGTTGGTACTTAGTGTTGAGAATGAGTCCATGTGTCTTTTGATTGATATTCTCTGGATAAGGCCGCACTTAGACTCATAAGAGGTTGGTGTCGTGATCTAGAACTGGTGGGTCTGATTTAGGATGGACTAGTTGTTAAGTCTAGGGGAAGTATAAGGTGGTCTCTCTCTCGTCGAATGAATCGAGTGTTCTTTCCTTCGGATTTGTGGTGTTAAACTCCTATGATGAATGAGTTCTTGAGGTTGTATCTTTCTGTTAGATCCTGGTGTATTTTCTTGAGGACAAGCAGAAAGCCAAGTCTGGGGGAATTGATATACCTCATTTATACCGACTTATAGCTTACTAATTCATATGTTTTCTTTAGTCTTTGTCGTGTTTTTAGAGTCTTTTCAGGGACAAAACGCAAGGATACATTGGATTCCACACGCTGAGCAAGAGTGGAGCTTGACTTTGGATTCTTCCACTATGAGTTGAACGATCAATCGGTCAACACCTAGATCGATCGATCACTACTTTAGATAGGGAAAACTGCGCTCGATCCATTGACCGACTCTTCACGCCTGACGCGATCGACCCTCATTCGTCTATAACATGCGCACGATCCATTGCACGACCAAGCACTCAGAGATCAATCGAGCCATTTAAGGAGAGGTTGCGCACGATCCTTTGCACGATATGGAAGCTTCACGATTGAATGAAGAAAGGATGATCGATCGAGCAGTCTAAGGATCGATCGATCCAAGATTCTGCGAAGCGAAAAGGGAATTTCCTTATTTTGTACCAGTTTGGTTTACTCTATATATTAGGTTAAAAAAAACACGTTTTTAGACAGACTTTTACAGAGAAAAAAATGGGCAAACTCTTATTGTAACCTAGAGGAGAAGAATTGAGATCTCTACATTATTGGAGAAGATTACTAAACCTCTATTGCAATATATTCTGAGTTTTGAGTGAATTTCTTTACAATTGGTTGCTTGTTCTCTATTTTCATGTCTGAGTTGTTCATAGTCAAGTTCACCAAATAAGCTTACCATGCCAAGCAAATTCCGACAAGTTTCAATCCGATCGAAAGACAACTCATCTGGCTGCGTTGTGGACACTCGAACTTAGGGTGATCGAGTGTAATGGTCGAGTGTCTGATGGAGAAGCTCAACAGATGCTCCTCTGGCATATCATCGTTCATCGGAAGAGATCCTTTCACCAGCATCCTAGAAAGGTGATCGGCGACACCGTTTTCTATCCCAAACTTGTCCACTATTTCCATATCAAATTCCTGCAGCAGTAAAATCCACCTAAGTAGTCTAGGCTTAGCATCCTTCTTTTTCATCAGGTACCTCAGAGCTGCATCGTATGTGTGCACAATAACCTTCGACCCAACCAAATCGGACCTGAAGTCCTCAAACGCAAACACCACTACAAGTAATTCCTTCTCTGTTGTGGTGTACTTCACCTGAGCCTCATCTAGTGTTATGCTAGCATAGTAAATCACATTGAGCTTCTTATCCTTCTTTTGTCCCAGAACTGCTCCAACAGCATAATCACTAGCATCACACATTATCTCAAAAGGGAGAGTGCAATAAGGTGCTTGAACAATAGGTGCTGTCACTAAGGCCTCTTTGAGTTTCAGAAAAGCTTTGAGACACTCTTCATCAAAGATGAACTCTATTTCCTTACAGATGAGACGAGTTAGAGGTCTTGCAGTCTTAGAAAAGTCCTTAATGAAACGCCTCTAGAACCCCGCATGACCCATGAAACTCTTAATATCCTTAACTGTTTTGGGAGGCTGCAGCTGAACCATAACTTCTATCTTGGCTTTGTCAACCTCAATGTCTTTCTCTGATATCTTATGACCCAGAACGATGCCCTCTCTGACCATGAAGTGGCATTTTTCTCAATTGAGCACAAGGTCTGTTTCGACACACCTAGCTAAAACCCTGCACAAATTTGACAAGCAAGAGGAGAAAGAAGAGCCATAGACGGAGAAATCATCCATGAACACCTCAACCATCTCCTCAATCAGATCTGAAAATATCAAAGTCATGCACGTTGAAATGTAGCAGGTGCATTACATAGACCAAATGGCATTCTCCTATATGAAAATGTGTCGTAAGGGCAAATAAAGGTTGTCTTTTCCTGATCATTTGGATGTATAGGGATCTGGAAAAATCCATTATATCCATCAAGGAAACAGTAATATGAGTGATTTGCCAACCTCTCTAGCATTTGATCAATGAAAGGTAAAGGGTAATGATCCTTCCTAGATGCAGAATTCAGTTTCCTAAAGTAAATACACATCATATGCCGTATAACAATCCTAGTGGGAATCCAATCATCATTCTCATTCCTAATAACAGTGAATCATCCCTTCTTTGGCCCACAATGCAAAGGAGATACCCATTTACTATCTTAAATTGGGTAAATATTATCAGCATCTAGCAATTTCAAGACTTCCTTCTTAACAACCTCTTTAAGATTTGGATTTAATCTCCTTTGAGGTACCCTGCTGTAGTACGATTCATTTTCAAGGTGAATTCTATGAGTGCACAAGTCAGGAGAAATTCCCCTAATACCAGACAATGAATATCCTAAGGCTTTCCTAAACCATTTCAACTCAGCAAGCAGCATCTCTAACTCATCATCAGTCAATGCATCATTCACAATTACAGGGTATGTTGAATTAGCTCCAATAAATGTGTACCTGAGCCCCGAAGGAAGTGGTTTGAGATCCACTTTTGGTGATTTGAGCTCCGACTAATCGTCTGGATTTACTGAAGGTTGACACTCGACTGTGGTGTGGTCGAGTGTGTTGGTCGAGTATCGGCAGTCTGGGGCTTAATCATGACACTCGACCATGTGGTGGTCGAGATTCATGGTCGAGTGTACAGTCTCAAACGAGTTTTCCCCTTTCAGAGGCTTGTAAGAGTCCAACAGCTTCTTGTAAACCTCTGTTTCCAATTGCATATACCCATCACAACCATCTTTTGTGAGAGCAGTACTAAAGTGATCTTCTTCCACTAACTCCTCAAATACATTCTTAGAAAGATCATTTATCTCCTGAACTACACACAGTTGACCCTCAATAGTCGGTTTCCTCATCACATCATTGATGTTGAAGGTCATTTTGAAATCCTTCCCCAAATTCAGTTCATTTTCCCCTTTTGGTACATTAATCACAGCTCTTGTAGTGGCCAAGAAAGGCCTACCAAACAACAAGGGGTCTTTGGGCTCCTCTCCCATATCGAGAACAACGAAATCTGTTGGGATTTCCACTCCTCCAACCTGGACCGGTAGATCTTCAAAAATGTCATGTGGAATTCTAACTGATCTATCAGCTAAGACCAAAGATATCTTGCAGGTATTGTACTTATCAAACCCTAAGCGCTTGGCAACTGATAGTGGCATCAAGCTGATCGATTCCCCTAGATCGCATAAGCAACTCCTGAACGTGAGAGGACCTAAGGAGCATGGGATTGTAAATGTCCCTGGATCATCAAGCTTCTTAGGTATGACATTCCTCTGTATCACAGCACTTAACTCATGTGTTAGCACAACTATCCCTTCAACTTCTTGTGTTGTATATTTGACTACATCCTTCAAAAACTTCTTGTAAGGGGGCATTAGCATGAACCGTCCAGTAATGGTGTCTTCACCTCAATATCCCTCATCTGTTTTTCAAAGAGAGCCTTGTATTTGTCTTCAACATCCTTCTTGAATCCATGTGGGAAGGGAAGTTGGGGTTTGAAATGTGGTGGACCAAACGACTTCGGATCTTTCTGCAAGTCACTCGGCTTTCTGGGTTCAGGAGGCGACGCTCGACCAGGTGGTGGTCGAGTGTCAGGCTCGAGTGTCCTCGGATTCGGCGGGTCCATGCTGATTTATGTTTGTTCTTCGACCAAGTCATCCTCCCCACCCTGAATGACACTGTCCTCAGTGGCGTCTTCATCTTCAACACGGATCAGTAACTCACAGCCACTACAGAGTGTAATGGAATTGGCGTGATACTCCTTAGGATTCTGAACAGCTTTTCCAGGTAGTTTTCCAGTCGGTTTCACAGTATATGAGGAGCCTTGCTGATTCTTTACATATTTGAGGCGGGCATTAAGAGTCTCAAACTTGTAGTGGAGATCACTGGTGGGAAGCATCTATCTTTGTGTGGACCTCAGCAAACTTCCTAGTCAATTCAGATGATGTAGTTGTCTGGCCGTTGAGGATTTGCTGCAAAATGTCCATAACCTCAGGTGTTTGTTGGGGTTGGGGTGGGTTGTGGTTCTCATATCCAAGTGGTACAGTAGGGGATTGGTGATGAATATGCTGGTACTTTGGTTTGGGGATAAAGGGTTTGGATTGAGGCTGGTTGTGCGGTTTTGGGGGATACACCTGATCTTGGGGATTAGCCACATTGGTGTTCATGTATGAGAGGTTTGGGTTAGGTTTGTAATTGTTGTAAGGGTGATAGATGTTACTCTGATTCTGAACAAAACTCACATGATGCACCTGTTTCTGCTGAACGGAGAGCAACCTGTCCAGCTTATCTTGTATGGCTTTGAGCTCCTTCCTGCTAACCATGTCTGGATCTGCTGTACCCCTGGGAATCCGATCATAGTCTTCACTGTATTGCCCATCTGTTTGGACTAAGTTCTCAACAAGTTCCCAACCATCGTCCACATCCTTGTTCAGAAAGTTCCCATTGGTGGCTGTGTCCAACAGCATTCGAATCTTGGGAAGAATGCCCCCGTAAAGAGTACTACGGAGAGATTCGGCGCTGAACTCATGATGAGGGAATTGAGATTGGTACATCTTGAATCGTTTCCATGCCTCAAAGAATGTCTCATAATGGGTTTGCTTGAAACCGGAGATAGAGTTTCGAAGCTTTGCAGTTCTGGAGTTAGAGAAGAATTTACCCAGAAAAGCTTGTTTACAAGCATCTCAAGATGTAATAGACCCTTGAGGCGAGTGTTTTTTCCACACATGAGCCTTGTCTCCAAGAGAGAAAGGAAACAGCCTCAGCTTCAAAGCGTCCTCACTGACCCGATTAATCTTGGTCAAACTGGTTAGTCTCTCAAACTCATCAAGATGATCCAGCGGATCCTCAGATGGCAAACCATGAAACTTTCTGTTTTGTACCATGGAGATCATACCACTCTTAATCTTAAAGTTGTTGCTGGCAATGGCAGGTGGAAGAATTTCATGGCGTGTAGTGTGGATATTGGGAGCATCACCAGCTCCAATGTGTCGTGTGCGCCTAGGACGATGTCCTGGCTCAGTAGCATGTGACTGGTCTTCCATCCCAACCTAATCCTGAAGCTCCTCGTTCAAACTGTTCTGCTGTACCCGCAACTATTCACGAGGTAACCGGTCTATGTTGTTCGAGTATGGGATGAGATGTTCGCTACCCTTGGATCTGGTATGCATGCAAGTGGGTTTTGACTTAGGAAACAGACACTCGAACAAGGCTTGATCGAGTGTAACGGTCGAGTGTTCTGGGGAATGTGAAAATCACGGTGCTCGAGCTGTGTGGGTCGAGTGTCGTGATCGAGTGTCCCTACAAAACCAACAAAACCAAGAAACAAGCTATAAAGAACGGAAGAATCAGGACACACACGTAGAACTTAGTCTCAGGAAAGTGATAATCCTAATTATAGCTAACTAGAACCCATTTGGCAATGGCACCAATTTGATAACAGCGTTTTTTACTATCAAATAACCTACTTTTATGTAATCAATGCAGTACAGTAAGGTGTCAATCCAACTGGGCTAGCAACTATTCAATCTGGATGCAATCTACTCAACCTAATCTAAGCCAGAATGATTATGGTGAATGTTATTATGCGAATCAAGAAAACTGAAAACAGAACGCAAAAACAGAGTAAAAACATAACGCGAATACAGAGCAGAAATAGAGTATGGAAAACATACTAAACAAAACAGAGTATTGTGCAAAAATATAGCAACCCTAAAACAGAGTTTTAGATGAAAAACAGAGCAAGAAAAGAGACGAAATTCAATGAAGGAAAAGGGGTTCTTTGAGGTTAAGGATCAATGATCAAAGCATTCCTAGGGGTTCCACACTTGTTTATCAACCTATTTAGATGACCTCTAGGCAAGGAATTACAACAATCATATTCATTCTCATGAAATGGTACCTCTCTCAAACCCCCAACCAGACTTGATTCTCACCAACAATTAGAGGGCTCAAGAGGCATTAACTACAGACCTAACAGAGCCTAATAACACCCTAGACAATCAATCTCTTGAGCTAGGAGAAGTTATCTTAACCTAAGTTCATTCAAGCATTATCACAAACACCTTTTGGGTGGGAAACACCAAACCATCAGATTTCAATTGATCAGAGAGAAATAAGCATTAAGGACACTTAAATTGAAGAGATCTAAGCCTAATCAACCCTAAATAAGTTTGGAATTCCCTAAATCTACCCTAATCTAACCATCTCCTCAAGAACCCTAATTGATCTACTCAATATGCATGATGAAGAACATAAACCCAGAATAATAAACCATTAACATCATCAGAAAGATCAATGAGAGATGAACAACAATGATCAAAGACAGAAAATCAAATAACCAAGAGATCAACAAGGATCTAAGATTCAAAGAAAAGAATATTACAAAGGAAAAAGGAGAAAAATCTTTTTTGCTTAAAAAGAGGCTAAAAATGTTCTAGGGTTTTCTTACATACATTAAGGGGGTATTTATAGGCTCTTTTACAAAAAGCCTTAAAAGTCAACTCTGACAAAAAGTTAACGTTCTGGTGTGAAAAACCGCTCGACCAAGTAATGGTCAAGCGTGTTGGTCGAGTGTCATGGAGATATGCCAAATCTTCTAGATCACGTCCTGAACTTCAACTCTAGGTCAATCGATTCACCCATATGATACGATCCCACAAAGGAATCAACCCCAATTTCGTCACTTGGAGGATATGGAGTAGGGATGCTCGACTTTGAGACGACAAACAAACTTAAAGACGAGTTGAATGATGGATATTCTTGAGTTAGAGACGACACACGACTCAAACACAAGATGATGGAATGATTGACGCCACAAAAGGTTGCGGAAAGACCCTTTGATAAGTTCGAAAAGATCAATAATCGACAAATGAAAAATGATCCATGAATCTATGCTTAAAAGAGGTTTTTGAAAAAAAGAAAAAAAAGATAGATCTTTTCTAGTGGAGGCCACGAAAATATAAAGGAGAGGAAGAAGAAGAAGCTTGGACATTCCCAAGACAACCTAGGAAATACATGGAATAATAAATCTGTCTTGGAAATGCAATATGCATTAATCACTTCTTTGACTCCCCAAATGACCCTTGGAGTCTTAAGCCACGTTTTTGGACCTCTTATGGGCTTAAAACTCATTAACCAAAAGAGTCCCTTGATAGTGTAGCCCAATTACCTCATTAATAATCTTAAGGAGAAAACCCAATGGGATAAAACTCACTTAAGGGAAAAAAAGTGTAATCTGACTACACACTCTTTGATTAATCCTCTTGAATACTCATCTCAAGCATCAAGTTATGAATGTGTTGCATGAGATCACTCTTCTTCTTGGTTCCATAGCCATTTCCACGTTCCATTGGTGCTGAAGTTGAACTCAAATTCCACCAGTCGAATCTTGGGGTCGAGAATGAATTGAAGCTTCCCATTCTTATATCATCCCCTCCCACTTGAAAAGGATTTGACCTCAAATCCGAATTATCTGCATGGAAATATAGCAAGTTAGTAATCAAGAAATGAACTAGGGATAAGAAGTTACCTCCGAAGATGTTTAGTGTCGTCTTTGGCTTAAATGTGGCATTTGGTGGCTCTTCCTTGGGCTGAATGAGGCGAAGATTCAAGTATCTTATTTGGGCTAGATCTGGTGGCTTGAATCGTTGATCATCTTCTCTTCTTGTGCGTTTAAACACAGTTCTGGAACCCCTATTTTAGATTTCTTTCCTTAGGTACTTCCAGTTCCAAATTTTAAAGTTATAGCTGAGTTGTCGCCTTGGTCCATAATCAACTTGATTGCTCCAAACTTGAATTGTTTTTGCCCTTGAATCCTTAACCTGTATTTCCTTTACAAACACTAGGGAGACAACATCAAATGTGTGTTTGGAAGAGGCAAACAATTTCCTAAGAAGATGCAGCATGTTTTTATTGCCTAAAGCATCTAATGGCGTTTTCTAATGGTTAAGCACAAACTCATGATTTTTCAATTCACAAGGTTCGATCAAAAAGTTCATAAGCAAGTTATCTAATTCAGACAAAGTTCTAAACAATGCATATTTAGTCTTAGCTCTGAAAATGTCAAAGAAATAACTGCACAAAGAAACTCTTAAAGCAGAACTTAAGTCATGCAAATCATCAACCATAAACCCAAGTTGCATAGAAAAATCTTCAGGTGTGAGTGGTTTAAAAGATGGACTAATTTTGTCAAAAACAGAACTTGAAACACAAAATTCCTTCACATTTTCTAGTCCAAAACGTTTTTCTTCTCTACCAGAAACAATCACAAACAAGTTAGGTTCATTCCCATCCAAACTAAATTTCTTACAGTGGTCTTTTGAGTTCTCACAAGGAAATGGCATAAGGACTGGTTCTTGAACAAAGTGTGGTTGTTGCTCTATTTGATTCAGAGTTAAGCTCCTTGTGGATGTGGTTCCTTCAAGGCTATTGCACTCATTCATTCTACCTGGATTTTCCTTGGCACTTAAAGGCAAGATCAAGTGTATTATACTAGAAATTTTAACATTCAAAACAGATTGTTTAAAGCCACAAGTGAATATGATGTTATTCAAATATTGAATAGACTCATAAGCCAAACTAACATGAGTGCCACATAAGAGGTTTTGAGATTATTTGAGCTTCGGGTTGGCTAGGTTGCTCAATTTTTCCAGGGCAAGTTACAGCAATATATCATTTCCCACGACAAGTATATCAAGTCGATGCCTTGTATTTTGAAAGTTTAGAGGACTTACATTGCTTTGGTTTACAACTTGATTCATGTAATGGCTGAAAGGTTGACTTATCCTCCATATTTTCTTTATGCACTATGGTCTCCTTGTTTGCTTTATTAACAACTGCTTGAATAGTAACTTGTCTCTTCTTTTGGAATTTCTTCAAAACCTCACACAGTTCATGCTTCCACTTTTCGATTATTTCATTATCCTTTTGAAGCTCTTTGTCATGATCAGATCTTGCTTTTTTTTTATCAATGACAATCATTTTCTTATGCACATACTTCTTTCTTAAAATCACTTTCAACATTTTCCAAGTGGTGATTGTTGGTTCTTTGTATCTCCGACGCTCAGCCTTTTCTTGAACCCACCACTTATAAGTTTCTCCCGAGAATTGTTCGATGGCATAGACTAGTCTTTTCTCCTCTCTGATTTGGTTATAGCGAAACCAATTATCCATGTTTTCTTCCCACTCTAGATAGCCTCTTTTTCCTGAAAAAACATAGAGTTGAATTTTAGGAGAAGATTGACGATAAGGATTAAAATGAATCACAGAGTTAGAAGTGTAAGGGGTTTTATATAGGTGGCTCCATGTGTAATTCCTTGTGTCGTCTGATTGATCAATTTCATAGTCAGGTGGTTCCGGATCAATCCCTTCTTCTTCTTTAGAACCATAGTCTTTTTCAGATTCAATAAGAAACTCGTCCGTGTAGGACTCCTCCCCATCATATGTACTTTGATCATAATAGAAAATTTGCTCTTCCATAATATTCTGCAATTGAAAACAAAATAAACCAGTAACAAGTTCCTTTTGTAACAAAAATGATTGCACACAACCAACACAAAATGATCCTTCAAATGAAACCAAATTCTTTTAGAAACTCTGAAAACGACAATATGACTTGATCGGACACAATCAAATATCAAATCATGTTCAAAAATGCCTGAATCAATTTTATAAAATACTAGACTCGTCCTAGTTTCAGACGCAATTGGATTCACAATTTTATTAAACTTCAAATAATTATGAAAATTCAAACAAAATGATTGACGTAAGGGGATCCACAAAACAAATAGATCTAGGAAAAATGAAACGTTAACACACTTTGTATGATTTTCTTTTTCTAGAACAGAATGGTGAGAGATGAGAAAATGAATTGAAGAAATGGAAAGATAAGAGAAGATAGATAGAAACGAATCAACCTCCAAGTGTGCTCTAATACCACTTGATACGATCCCACAAAAGAATCAACCCCAATTTCGTCACTTGGAGGATATGGACTAGGGATGCTCGACTTTGAGACGAAAACAAACTTAAAGACGAGTTGAATGATGGATATTCTTGAGTCAGAGGCAACACACGACTCGAACACAAGATGGTGGAATGATTGACGCCACAAAAGGTTGCGGAAAGACCCTTTGATAAGTCGGAAAAGATCAATAATCGACAAACAAAAAATGATCCATGAATCTATGCTTAAAAGAGGTTTTTGATTAAAAAAAATAGATTGTCTTTTCTAGTGGAGGCCACGAAAATATAAAGGAGAGGAAGAAGAAGAAATTTGGACATTCCCAAGACAACCTAGGAAATACAAGGAATAATAAATCTGTCTTGGAAATACAATATGCATTAATCACTTCTTTGACTCCTCAAATGACCCTTGGAGTCTTAAGCCACGTTTTTGGACCTCTTATGGGCTTAAAACTCATTAACCAAAAGGGTCCCTTGATAGTGTAGCCCAATTACCTCATTAAAAACCTTAAGGAGAAAACCCAATGGGATAAAACTCACTTAAGGGAAAAAGAGTGTAATCGGACTACACACTCTTTGATTAATCCTCTTGAATACTCATCTGAAGCATCAAGGTATGAATGTGTTGCATGGGATCACTCTTCTTCTTGATTCCATAGCCATTTCCACGTTCCATTGGTGCTGAAGTTGAACTCAAACTCCACCAGTTGAATCTTGGGGTCGAGAATGAATTGGAGCCTCCCATTCTTATATCACCATAGGTCTTCTGGTAGTCCAAAATTCTCCATAATAGGCTCTTAATGTACCTGAAATCCGCCCTTATGCAATGTATGCGATGCCCAATACTAAATACGCATATTAAGCCTAAAATAACTTAAAAATGATAATATTGCAAGTATGAATGCAAAACATGCTAAATAATGCCCCTAAAACATGCTAAAATGCATACACATCACTACTCAGACATGGTAATAGAGAATAAGCAAGCAATTGTAAAGGAACTCATTGAAAACTCAAAACAGATAGAATAGAGGGTTAGGAATTCTTCTCCAGTGGTGTAGAGATCTCAATTCTTCTCCTCTAGGTTACAACCAAAGTCTGCTACCTTTTATGAAAATTAGAATCCCCTTAATAATGTGTTTTTAACATAATTTATAGAGTAAACCGAACTGGTACAACTATAAGGAAATCTGGTTTTTGCTTTGCAGGGTCATTGATCGAGTGATCCTTCAACTCCTCGATCAATCAATGTTTCTTCATTCGATCGTGAAGCTTCCAAATCATGCAAAGGATCGTGCGTAACTTCTTTTTAAAATAGCTCGATCGATCTCTGAGTGCTCGGTCGTGCAGTGGATCGTGCACACGATAGAGATGGATGAAGGTCGATCATGTCAGGCACGAGAAGTCAATCAATGGATCGAGCGTAGTTTTCCCTTTTTAAAATTGTGATCGAACGATCTTGGTGTGGATCAATCGATCCTTTATCTCTTAGTGGAAAAATCCAAAGTTAAGCTATAGAAAGAAAACATATGAATTAGTAAGCTATAAGTCGGTATAAACGAAGTATATCAATTCCCCCAGACTTGGCTTTTTGCTTGTCCTCAAGCAAATACACCGAAATCTAAAAGAAAGATACAAACTCAAGAACTCAATCTTCAAAGGAATTGTAACACCTCAGAACCTAAGCTAAGAGCACTCGATTCATTCGACGAGATAGAGACCACCTTATACTTCCCCCAGACTTAACAACTAGTCCATCCTAACTCCAAGATAAGACCCAAAAGTTCTAGATCACCACACCAACCTCTTATGAGTCTAAGTCTGGCCTTATCCAGAGAATATCGATCAAAAGACACATGGACTCATTCTCAACACTAAGTACCATCCATACTGTGGTTCCCTTCCTCTTATTCCTTTCTTTTCAAACCGATTTCTCCCTACTTTTCTAGGGTATCATTGTTTTTTTTTATCGGCAGTTTTTTTCTCTTGCAATTTCAAAGGTGTATTATACGAGTGCTTCATTGGAGTTTCTCTCAAGAAGCAAGTTAGTAAGGTGAAAAGGATTACGTCCTTGGATATATCCTCGGAACCGTCCAGTTTACCTTAAAAACAAGCAGCGTCATTGAGAAACTTTTACCCTAGGCTTACTTCGATTGTTGAAATTTAAAGTGCACGAAACTTTCAGAAAAAGAAACCAAACTTTTCGAAAAGGTTCTCAAACTAAGACAGATAATCCGATCTAATTACACCAACCCTCTAGACAAGAAAATTAATCATGTTAAGTTTGAAGTTGATACCGGATTTTCGAAACAATCGAGAGGAAGTGGTTTTAAAACAAACAACTGATGAATCTCTGGGTTTTCTAATAGTCAACAATGCTCATTAGAAATCATACAAATGGTAGCTTAAACCTTAATGAAATGTACCATTCCTCATAAATCATAGTTCCTAAAGCAACAAAAGCAACAAAAGCTTATCTAAAACAATGTTGGACTCAAAAACAAAACAAAAGAAAGAAACTTCATTAGCAAACAAACGGTTCTCCCCCAGACTTACTTCACACCGTCGCGGTGTGAATATTAGTGAGAGGAAGAATGAAAGTAAGTAAAAGAAGTAACTGAAAATTGCTTTGGGATTATGAAGCTACATCTGGAGGTATGGATCGATTGAGCAGCCTTAGATCGATCGATCTGTGGAGATCTAGGGATGGAACGAGCAAAGTTCGGTCAACAGATCGTGTGCAAACACAACTGGGTCGCTGCTCGATCGAGCTGAGTGCTTTGGTCAATCGGCAGATTGTGCGGCTTTCTTCATCCCCTGTTGCACCAACAAAAAATAAAGCAAAAACTAACTTATTGGTGGGTTGCCTCCCACTCAGCGCTTGTTTAAAGTCAATAGCTTGACTGGGAAAGATGCTATGGGGGAGTTATATCAGTCAAAGATATGAAATCTTCATTGACTTTGTCGGGGGGAAAATATGGTTTACGGGCATGTCCATTTACTAGAAATTCTTCTCCCTTTTCATTGAGCAGAACCACATCTCCATACGGTCGGACTTCCTTGATGGTGAAAGGATCGGATCACATTGACCTAAGGAGCAAAACTTCTGTTAAGGATACGTTTATCATGTGCAACCTTTGTTCGTTCTTTGTAAATTCTTGAGTTGTCATAAGCCAAGTGTATGATCTCTTCAATTTCATGTATCTGTAGTGACCGTCTTCCCGAGACAGATTTGATGTCATAGTTGAGATGCTTGATAGCCCAATTAGCCTTGTATTCGAGTTCGACTGGAAGGTGACAGGATTTACCATACAGCAGATGGAACGGAGTTGTTCCTAATGGTGTCTTGAAAGCGTTTATGTCAGCCCAAAGAGTATCATCCAATTTAGTCGACCAATCTTTCCTTGTTGTACAAATGGTTTTCTTCAGAATGCCCTTCATTTCTCGATTAGAAACTTCGACCACCATCACTGATCAAAATCCTCGGAATACTAAACCTAGGAAATATGATATGCTTGAACATCTTGATAACCACTTTGGCGTCATTGGTCGGACTAGCTATTGCTTCAAACCACTTAGATACGTAATCTACAGCAACAAGTATGAATTGGTTCTCAAAATAGATAGGGAAAGGTCCCATGAAATCGATTCCCCAAACATCAAACACCTAGATCTCGAGAATGAAGTTCTATGGCATCTCATTTTTTCTACTTATGTTAGCTTGTCGCTGACAAGAGTCACATGACTAAACAAAAGAGTATGTGTCACGAAACATCATAGGCCACCAGAAATCCGATTGAAGAACTTTTGCGACAGTCTTGAAGGTAGCAAAGTGACCTACATAAGAAGAACCATGGCAATGAAACAATATACCGGGAATCTTGTTTTCAGAAACACATCTTCTGAAAATGCAGTCAGAGCATTGTTAATATAAGTATGGAGCATCCCAGTAGTATCGTCTGACATCCCTTAGAAACTTCTTTCTGTAAACATCTGCAACGAGATAGTTGGCATAGTGCTGCAGCGGGCACTACAGCAGGTGGTACTGCTGCAGCGGGCACTACAGTAGGAAGTCTTTCCAAGACTTGGCTCAAAAGAGCAAACACCTCACTCATCCCAATCGGATTCGCGGTACCAGCACTCGCGTTGGGATGTTCACTTCTTTTCACACTTTAATTGTCCACACTTTGGACATCCTCATCCTCGGTCCTTCCCGTCACAGTTCGGGAAGCCGCCTCGTTTCCCACATTCCTTCTGGTCCGATTACTTTTAGCCATCTACAGTGACCCGATTCACTAAGTTAGTCCCTCATACTAACTTAGTGCAATTCACACCCATATAAATACATATAAACCTTACCGCGAGACCTTGGCGCGAGGAGGATGGATTTCCATTCATCAAACCCGTTTATGCATATAACCCGACTATCCTAGAACCAAACCGCGCTCTGATACCAACTTGTGACACCCTAACTCAAGATGTCTACGTCCGGATTCGATTCAGTTTGGCCTTGGGCGGACCAAACACTTAGTCAGTTTTAGGTTCTTTCTTTACTTAGTCTTTTTCGGGTTATTGACAGTTTTATAAGCCCAAAACATATGCATAAACCAACTCAAGAGGTTCTAGTACAACAAGTTTGCAAGAATGTTCGAATTTAAATGTGTCTAGACCTATTTTAACCCAGTCTTATTCCATCATTCCTCCTTCTCGCCTCGGTCTCGCTCCTACTTAGCCACTTTCACGGTCTTTGGGTAAATCACCTACAATCACACAGATTGGGTAAGCAAATGAATTTGCTTAGTGAGTCGGTCATTCTGTCCCACTAGGCCAAACAAGATACGTATTAAACAACAAGCAATCAAGTCAGAGATAGCATTATTCATGCACAGAGTCCAGCATACGCATATGCTCAGAGTCCGATCAGATATGTTGCCTTAGTTACTCGGATTCACCCGAATCAACCAAAACACCAATCATGAACGGAAAACAGTACATATTCATCCAATCAATCACGCAATCCTAACCCATCTAAGACATAATCCCACTATTGCCCAAAATGAACCAAGAATCACCTCAACGGTCCCGAAAACTCACATTTGCCTTAGACTTTTCTGACACCTCTTGATGGGATTGCCAATCAAGATACTCGGATCTGGTTTTGACCGTTCTCGATCCGCTATTTCCCATGCTCGATTCGGCAAAATTCGATCTTAGAGTGCTTTCACAATGATTCCGATTTCCTTAGAGATTTTCGTGATGATTTTTGGGCTGCGGTAGTTTGATCCTTATTTATAAGGTTTTGGATGAAAAACCATAACCCTAATTCGCCCCAAGGTGGGCCAAATTCGAGTCCACCTGAATTGGATCAAGTCCAATCCGCTGGACACTTATGTCCCGGACCGACCCATGGACGGCCCAACCACTTCCCACTATCACTCCCTTCAGTTCGGACACTCAACTTCCCTGTCCGAACACTTCACTTCCTGTCCGAATATTTCACTTCTTGTCCGAACACACTACCCGTTCGGACACTGTCACTCCCTTGTCCGAATTTTATGGACTTGTCCGAATTTCCCGCGGCCTGGTCCAAATTTTCCGCGGCCTGGTCCGAATTTCACGCGACCTTGTCCGAACTTCACGCATCCTGGTCCGAAATTTTCGCGACCTTGTCCGAATGGCACATGGCCTTGTCCGAATGGCACTTGGCCTTGTCCGAATGACACATTGCCTTGTCCGAATGGCATTTAGCCTTGTCTGAATGGCATTTAGCCTTGTTCGATCAAAACCCCAGATTTTTCCTTACTTTCTCACACAACTTCCTTTGTCCCTCGAACCCATCCGGAATCACCCGAAGGGTCCGCGGAACGCGGGTGTTACAAGTCTCCCCCACTTCAAAGGATTCGTCCTCGAATCTAGACTTGGGATGGTCCAGCCTTTTGCTTCTCAAATATCTTAGGAAAATTTTCCTTCATTCTGACTTCTTGTTCCCACGTGACCTCAATTTCCCCATCGCAATCCCATTCGACTTGGACCATTCTGGTTTTCTTCCTTCGGTCTGCCTTGACCTTCTTATCTAGGATCCGGACTGGAACTCCTTCAACTGTCATATTTTCCCTTAGGTTTCTTGGAGGTTCAACCACGACTCGTTCTCCATTGCCTATGCATTTCTTTAGCATCGAAAAATGGAAAACGTTATGAAACGCATCCAGTTCCACAGGCAGTGACAACTTATAGGCTACTTTCCCAATCCTTTCCAAAATCTCATAAGGCCCCATATACCTTGGTGTTAACTTGGCTGATCGGGCCGAATGCTCCTTACCCTTATATGTGATCGTCTTAAGGTAGACCAAGGCACCAACTGCGAACTCAATTTCCTTCCTTCTCTTGTCCGCATAGCTCTTTTGCCTATCATGACCATGTTTCATGTTGAGCTTGACCATTCTCAACTTTTCTGTTGTATCCTCTATGAAATCTCGCCCATAAATGCTTCGCTCCCCCACTTGAGTCCAACACAAAGGGGTTCGACATGGTCGTCCGTACAGTGCCTCATACGGAGACATCCCAATACTTG
Organism: Lepidium sativum; assembly: GCA_023374145.1. Lineage (NCBI taxonomy): Eukaryota > Viridiplantae > Streptophyta > Magnoliopsida > Brassicales > Brassicaceae > Lepidium > Lepidium sativum. The sequence continues at coordinate 8,950 of JAKUCM010001152.1, read as the reverse complement.
CGTGATAACTGTTGTTATACGCGAATTCGGCCAAAGGTAAGTGCTCATCCCACTTACCTCCCCAATCCAACACACTTGCCCGCAACAAGTCCTCAAGTGTTTGGATAGTACGTTCTGACTGACCATCTGTCTGCGGATGGTAATCCGTACTCGTATGGACCCTAGTCCCCAACCTAGCCTGAAGCACAATCCAAAACGCTGAACAGAACTTGGCATCCCGATCCGACACTATGCTTGCCGGTGCACCATGCAACCGAACAATCTCCTTTACATAGATTTCAGCCAACTTTTCAGCTCGATCCGTCCTATTGACCGCAATGAAGTGAGCAGACTTGGTCAGTCGATCCACTATTACCCATATCTCATCCCTTTATCACAAATGGGCAGTCCCGTTATAAAGTCCATTGTGATCATGTCCCATTTCCATTCCGGGATTGGTAAGCTTTGCAACAACCCACTAGGAACTTGGTGTTCTGCCTTCACCAATTGGCAAGTAGGGCATTCTGAAACCCACTTAGCCACGTCCCGCTTCATTCCTGTCCAATGATAGTACCTTTTTAGATCTCGGTACATCTTGGTTGATCCAGGATGGATAGCCAACTTAGACTGATGTGCATCCTTAAGGATTTCTTCCCGCAATCCTTGGTCGTTTGGAACACACACTCGGCCATGAACCAGAATCGTCCCATTATTCGAAATCTGGTACTCAGTATTATCGTTCTTTGCTACCTTGTTCAGATTTTTATCCTTTTCCTGGGCAATCTGTACCCGACATAGCAAATCCGCTTGGTCCGCTGCACCGGAGCCCAAAGGTTCCTCTTCAACCGTTAAGGCTGCTAGGCTCAACGTCCCGACCATGCTAATCAGCCCTTCCATCTCTTTTTCCGAGTCCACGTCCACCATTTTCCTACTAAGTGCATCAGCAACTAAGTTTGCCTTACCCGGATGGTATTTTATGTCTAGGTCATAGTCTGTGATCAGTTCCATCCATCGTCTTTGCCTTAGGTTCAGGTCTGGTTGAGTGAAGATGTACTTCAAACTTTTATGATCCGTGAACACTTGGACCTTCCCACCATAAAGGTAGGATCGCCATATCTTCAAGGCGAAAACCACTGCAGCCAGTTCCAAGTCATGAGTGGGGTAATTCACTTCATGCTTCCTTAACTGTCGTGATGCATAAGCAATCACCTTCCCATGCTTCATCAGTACGCAACCCAAACCCATTCGTGATGCGTCTGTATACACCACATAAGGCTCACTTGGTTCTGGCAAGGCCAGAACTGGAGTACTCGTTAGCATGTCCTTAAGCCTCGAGAAACTCCCTTCACATTCCTTAGTCCAACTGAAAGGGACATCCTTTCCAGTAAGCTGGGTCATAGGCTGCGCCATGCTCACAAAGCCTTTAACAAAACGTCGGTAATACCCAGCCAATCCAAGGAAGCTCCTTACCTCGGATGCGTTCAAGGGTCTAGGCCATTCTGAAATTACCTTGATCTTTTCCAGGTCCACGGACACTCCCTTATCCGAGACCACATGACCCAAGAACCCAATTTCTCTTTGCCAAAAGCTGCACTTACTCAGCTTTCCGAACAGCTTGGGTTCCCTTAGCTTCCCCAAAACCGTCCTTAAGTGATCTTGATGCTCTTCCGGCGACTTAGAGTACACCAAAATGTCATCTATGAAGATGATCACGAATTCATCCAAGAATTCTCGGAACACATCGTTCATCAATTTCATGAAGGCTGCTGGAGCATTGGTCAGCCCGAAAGGCATGACCACGAACTCAAAGTGTCTGTACCTTGTTCGGAAGGCTGTTTTCCGAACGTCAGGCTCCGCGATTGGGATCTGATGGTAACCCGAAGCCAAATCGATCTTTGAGAACCAGGTAGCACCTCTGAGTTGGTCCAACAACTCGTCTATCCGTGGAAGAGGGTACCTGTTCTTTACCGTTACTCGGTTCAGCCCACGATAATCTATGCACAGCCTGAACGTGCCATCCTTCTTCTTGACGAAGAGTATTGGTGCGCCCCAAGGCGAACTACTTGGGCGAATGAATCCCTTGTCTGTCAATTCACTAAGTTGCCTCTTTAACTCGGCCATCTCTGCCGGCGCCATCCTATAAGGTGCCTTAGAGATTGGGGCCGTCCCGGGTTCTAACTCGATCGTGAAAGGATCAGATCGAGATGGTGGTAAACCCTTAACTGCCACGAACACATCCTCGAACTCATTGACCACCGGAATGTCCTTAAGTTCTGTGTCTGTTTCTGTCTTGGCAGTTGTGATCGTAGCTAGGTACGCTTCACATCCTAGTTCGACCATCCGTTCTGCTTGGATAGCCGAAATGATCAAGTTCCCTGAGGTGGGTCGGATTCCCTGAAACACCAGCTTATTCCCACCATTTTCAAATTTCACTTGACCGCGATGGCAGTCTAAGTGTGCCTTGTTCCTTCCGAGCCAATCCATTCCCAAGATCACGTCATAAGACTTCACTTGGCAGATCACCAGATCAACTGGCATGCTCACTCCCTCTATGCACACTGGGACGTTTTGGACACTACCCAAAATGTCCATCATTTGCCCACCAGCGGCTCGGACTAGTCCTTTACCTTTCTCGGGTTCCTTCTGGAATCCCTCAGTACCTATCATTCTTGGGTGCACAAAACAGTGTGTCGCCCCCGAATCAAACAGTACATAGGTTGCCACACCACCCATTTTCATAGTTCCTACACATTTTCTATACTGCTAAGGACCCTATCATACGCAACAAGCAAGCAAGTTCACCAAGAAAATGCTAAGGTAAAGAGTGAGAAGACTCACCAGTTATTGGGCGCGCAGTGTTCTGATCTGCTGGATCCGCAACCATCGAATAAACCCTCGGCACCAATGCTTGCCTCTTTGGCGGAGGTGGCAGTGCTTCACTTGCCCGTTTTCCTGAAGATTGCTCCAACTTCGGACAATGCGGTCTGATGTGCCCAACTTCACCGCAGTTGTAGCACACCCTTGCATCACAAGTTCGAACTTCCTTTCCCCTTGGGTTCTCTTTCGGGCAGTCCTGAATCCTATGCTCCGTGCTACCACACCGGAAGCATGCACCCGAAGCAAATCTACATGTACCAGAATGCTCCTTCCCGCAGACCTTGCACGTAGTGCGGGCAACAATTGGCTTCGTGGACCCATTTCCTTCCAACTTCTTGAACCTAGGTCCCGAAACACTTCCCGCCTGCACTTGCGGTACAGTCTGTACCCGCTTCCTTTCCCCAGCCACCTTGGCTTCTTCCAGCCCACTTTCCAATTGTGCTGCCTTCTCTACCAGCTTGGCAACAGAATTGTAGTTCCGGACTTGGCAAACGTTCCGGAGCTCAATTCGCAGTCCGCGCATGAAGCGACGAACCTGGACCTTCTCATCGTCCAACTCGCGACCCGCATATCGCCTCAGATTGTTGAACTTGGTCTCATATTCCCTCACGGACATGGATCCTTGGCAAAGATCCAGAAAGGCTCCCTCAAGCTGATCAAACACTTCCGGTGGGAAGTATTTTGCCCTAAACTCCTTACCGAACGTTTCCCAGCTGCAGTTCGGGTTATCCATTCTTCCCGAAACACCTTGCCACCAATTGTGCGCGTCCCCTTCCAGGTAGTGGACCACGATATCCCTCTTAAACTCTTCCGGACACCGGATAGAGTTGAAATTCCTTTCCAACCTACTTCGCCACTCGTCTGCCTCGATAGGCTTGGCACCTCCTGAAAAGAACTTGGTGCCTAACTTCTGCATGTGATCCATCATTTTGAGGTATGATGGAGTAACCGCAGAGTGTGTCTCTTCGACCACATTTTCCACCGGAACCGGAATCACCCGCGGTGGTACTACTGCAGGGGGCACTACAGCAGGAAGTCTTTCCAAGACTTGGGTCAAAAGAGCAAACACCTCACTCATCCCAATCGGATTTGCGGTACCAGCACTCGCGTTGGGATGTTCACTTCTTTCCACACTTTAATTGTCCACACTTTGGACATCCTCATCCTCGGTCCTTCCCGTCACAGCTCGGGAAGCCGCCTCGTTTCCCACATTCCTTCTGGTCCGATTACTTTTAGCCATCTACAGTGACCCGATTCACTAAGTTAGTCCCTCATACTAACTTAGTTCAATTCACACCCATATAAATACATATAAACCTTACCGCGAGACCTTGGCGCGAGGAGGATGGATTTCCATTCATCTAACCCGTTTATGCATATAACCCGACTATCCTAGAACCAAACCGCGCTCTGATACCAACTTGTGACACCCTAACTCAAGATGTCTACGTCCGGATTCGATTCAGTTTGGCCTTGAGCGGACCCAACACTTAGTCAGTTTTAGGTTCTTTCTTTACTTAGTCTTTTTCGGGTTTTTGACAGTTTTATAAGCCCAAAACATATGCATAAACCAACTCAAGAGGTTCTAGTACAACAAGTTTGCAAGAATGTTCGAATTTAAATGTGCCTAGACCTATTTTAACCCAGTCTTATTCCATCATTACTCCTTCTCGCCTCGGTCACGCTCCTACTTAGCCACTTTCACGGTCTTTGGATAAATCACCTACAATCACGCAGATTGGGTAAGGAAACGAATTTGCTTAGTGAGTCGGTCATTCCGTCCCACTAGGCCAAACCAGATACGTATTAAACAACAAGCAATCAAGTCAGAGATAGCATTATTCATGCACAGATTCCAGCATACGCATATGCTCAGAGTCCGATCAGATATGTTGCCTTAGTTACTCGGATTCACCCGAATCAACCAAAACACCAATCATGAACGGAAAACAGTACATATTCATCCAATCAATCACGCAATCCTAACTCATCTAAGACGTAATCCCACTATTGCCCAAAACGAACCAAGAATCACCTCAACGGTCCCGAAAACTCACATTTGCCTTAGCCTTTTCCAGACACCTCTTGATGCGATTACCAATCAAGATACTCGGATCTGGTTTTGACCGCTCTCGACGGCAAAATTCGATCTTAGAGTGCTTTCGCAATGATTCCGATTTCCTTAGAGATTTTCGTGATGATTTTTGGGCTGCGGCAGTTTGATCCTTATTTATAGGGTTTTGGGTTAAAAACCCTAACCCTAATTCGCCCCAAGGTGGGCCAAATTCGAGTCCACCTGAATTTGATCAAGTCCAATCCGCTGGACACTTATGTCCCGGACCGACCAATGGACGGCCCAACCACTTCCCACTATCACTCCCTTCAGTTCGGACACTCAACTTCCCTGTCCGAACACTTCACTTCCTGTCCGAATATTTCACTTCTTGTCCGAACACACTACCCGTTCGGACACTGTCACTCCCTTGTCCGAATTTTATGGACTTGTCCGAATTTCCCGCGGCCTGGTCCGAATTTTCCGCAGCCTGGTCCGAATTTCACGCGACCTTGTCCGAACTTCACGCATCCTGGTCCGAAATTTTCGCGACCTTGTCCGACTGGCACATGGCCTTGTTCGAATGGCACTTGGCCTTGTCCGAATGACACATTGCCTTGTTCGAATGGCATTTAGCCTTGTCTGAATGGCATTTAGCCTTGTTCGATCAAAACCCCAGACTTTTCCTTACTTTCTCACACAACTTCCTTTGTCCCTCGAACCCATCCGGAATCGCCCGAAGGGTCCGCGGAACGCGGGTGTTACACATAGCCCACAATTTTTTTTTTTTGTCAACTAGCCTACTGGCTTTTAAATCCCCTCCTACTACTGCAGGTAGGGGGTTCGATCCTTGGTGCCTCAGCCCATAGCCCACAATTTAAAAGACACAAATGATATTTTGAAAAATATTCCCTAGCCACTTTTAACAATCATTATTTGAGTCGCCCGGACTAGCCTTGGGTTTGGTGGATAGTTATAGGCCCATTTAATTCATAAATGACTAATTAATTTGTTCTAAGCCCAGTGCCTTCAATTCCCATTACTGTTGTGGGATGTGCCCTATCTCAGGCCCACTTGCGAATTGCTCTGTTTCGTGAGTGCAAGACTAGAAGTTATCGTCAATATTGTATTTCACTATCCAGTGGAAAATCAAACAAGGTCTTGCTTAAATTATAATTAGATATAGATCAAACTAAAAAACAAACTAGAGAGACCTGCATAATTTATTGCAACGCCAACAAAATTATTCCAAGGAAGTAAACATCAAGTACTAAAGAATTTGGCTACAACAGATGCTTCCAATGCTTGCAAAGCTTTTCCTGATTTAATGCATCTAGGAGTCTTGTATTGACCGATTGATGCACCTTGTGAGATGAAAAAGTCCATGAGAGAATCAAACGTACCTTGACTTGCTATTCTTATCTCTAGAGGTCCGACCGATCCATCTTTGAACCGACATCTTTTGTAAACATTGTCAAGAGAATCCTCCATTACCATACAACACTTGGTGAGTGCCTCTTCATCTAGCTCACGTAGCTTCTCCTTATTAGTCTCTCCTTCTTTGGCTTTTACTTCCAGAAAAACCACGTAATGACCTGGAAATGTTGAAGTGTCGGCATAGCTTGTGAAGTCTATTAGAATGAGACCTGATGATTCAAGAACAATCTTCGCTTGATTCACTGCTTTAAATAGATCTTCTTCATTGGTTTTGTCGGAATCTATGCTTAAGACAACGTTCTCTCTTCTTACAAACTTAAACTCAGGCGCGTTGTTGTAGAATCCAGTCACCAAAACAATATCTCCCACTCGTATTCTATACAAGCCTGAAACAAGAAGATATTCACAAACATTAGTTAAACCATGTAAGAAACTTATATTGAAGTCATGATCGATGTTCTTAAGCTTACCGGCGAAATTTGTGACCACGGGTTCGTAAAGGCACCCAATTATCACGTCTTGAAGGTCAACCACATCGTTTTTATCTCCATCTATTGGTATGAACTCAAAGTAAGACATGTTGGGCATGAAAGCGTAAGAAACATCTTCAGGTTTGCACAGAGGATCTAGATTGATCCCAAAAGTAGTCTCCGAAGAACCGTAAGTCGTCGAAACTAAAGGCAAGTCGTTGCAATAGTAGTTCAAAGTGGGAACGTACTGTCCCATTGAACCCGTAACAACGGTTTCAATATATTTGGTGTTTGGCCAGAGTCTTGTGACTATACCTTTCCAAGATTTTTGGCTGCATATTGCTTCGATTGTGTCTGCTAATTCAGGACGTGGCCCTCCAAGGACCAAAGACACAGAACTTTGACAACCTAAGTCTGTGACCCACTTACTGAGATCTCCTGATCTGATGTTTGAACACAATTCCTCCCAAGAATTTTCAAGGAACTTGATAGCTCGGACCATGACTGAAGCAAAGATGGAACCCATTCTCACAACCTCGTCTCTTTGGACCAAACCACAAAGCAAATGGCAGTATAGACTTTGGGTGTTGTTAGGACATAATATGACTTCATCAGGGCTCGTATATGAGTAATACCAATTTGATGGCCGGTTCTTAAAGTAGTCGCTCTTGAAGTAACTGCTGGTTGCGACTCGAGCAGGTAAGCCAGAAGGAGTCAAAGATTCTTGTTTAGTGAAGAGAAACATCATCCCTTTTCCTTCTTCCATACCACTAATATGCCTAAAAAGAACAAGAGAAGATTTCTCATCATTAGTCTAATCCAATTAATAATCTTTAAAATATATGTAAAAGAAAAACAATTGTACTTACTTGGTTATAACATGCATACGAAGATCATAGATGAATGTTAAATTGTCTAAGTACTTAATGTTCCATGGCATCATCTTTTGTGCTCCTCCTGAAGTTCCCGAACTACAAACAAAAACACTTCAATTAAACATACAGTTTCTTACAAGAACATGAAATGTTACATGACCAGTTTGTTATGTACCTCAGTAAGAAACCAGTAATAGGTCGGGCCGAAAGAACATCCGATGATTCTCCGTTGACGACACGATCAATATAAGGCTTAATATCTTCATAAGTCACCACCGGTACGTTTTTCTTGAAGAGCTCTTTGTTAAAACTCTCGTTGAGAAAACGTTGAAGGTACTCTGTTTTCGTGTTGGTTGTGAGTATCTCCTCCAACAACTTGTCTTGTATTTGCTTCACATTGAAAGTTAAATCGTTCAACTTGTTCTCGAATGCTTCGGTGATATCGAAAATTTGCTTCATATTTGGTTCTCTCTAGTCGATTATGATAACGGAATGGATACACTTAGACATGTATATATAGCAAGAGAAAAATATAAATAATTAATTTGGATTTGGCAGTATATGAGTCTCGGTCAATTAAAAAATATAGAAAAATCTTGAGCGAATTTCACAAATTGATATGGTTTATTTGATATAATGTATTATGACCTTAGTGTGAAAGATACGAGGAAATGCCTCATTTTGTTTTTTTGTATTCCAACCACCGGGATTAGATTAATACACGTGTAGCTCATGAAGAAAGTACTAGGAATCTGAGAGTCATCATTTTCTTTTACTTAATTTCATGGAAAACGTAATTTCGTGGTAAATATATTTTCCATGGACAATGCATGATTAGTTTACATTTTTTGTGGGAACTTAAATTATTACGAATATAAGGCAGAAACCATGCAAACTTTAGTTTATGTTATACTTTTATGTAAATAGGTGGTTCACGTTTATATAATTTATGTTAGACTTTTATATTTTTTGTAAAATGTTTTTAGTCTAAAGTAGGTAGTAAATCCACTAAGAACAGACTCACTTGTATATTTAGATTGAGTCCCGTCATTATCTATTTTTTATGGTATTAATATAAAATTCAATATTACAATATAAAAATTTAATAATCATAGGATCGGATCATTCAAAAATTGTGATAAAATTAAATTGTTTATGGATTTTTCTGATGTAAATTGTAAACTGGTTTATTGTAATATTAGATGGGTCGTAATCTATAATTAACTACTGAAAATGATGCATGATATCATATGTTATAT
>JAKUCM010001151.1:0-73352 GCA_023374145.1 Lepidium sativum | reverse complement strand
AAACAGGCCAAAACAGTTAAAACATTTATTTGTTACATTTCTAATATAGTTAGCTGCTTTAGGATCTTTTTTGTCTGTTCATTGAAACGGGAAGATGTATAAACAAAATTCAATGGATTTTTTCTACATTAGTTATACATGTTGATATGATTTTTCCATGCTGTAAGTATTGTTTTTTCTTCGTCAATAGATGCATGATGTTGGTATTTAGCTATACTAATTACACATAAAAAAAATTCGATTACAAATTGAATTGATATTTAAACCCCTGTATTGTATAACATCAAACATTTAGTTCATATAATAAACAGATGGTTAATATGATTAGAATTTCCTTTGAAAATTCAGAGTATGGGTTATTTCGGTATGCTCTAGTTCGGGAGAATTCAGTGTATTACTGGTTCAGTGAGAATATTGGGTTATTGTGTTATAGTTTTGACATTGAGTTATCATGATGTATGTTTTAGAGGGGACGCATCATAAACCATCGATCAATGTATAAACGATTTCCTACTGTACATGTATTGTTTCATATAAAAAATATTATAGGTTTGGTCGGCAAAAAAAATTTAAGAGCATTGAAATTAAACAAATCGTACTTTAGATTTATTTTTGGCTCTCGTTGCTTTAGAATACTATTTTTTTATTTATTAAATATATTTTTTGATGTAGAAAACCAAATCCTATACTAAAAAATCAAGTTACAGCGTTAACCATTCATACCCCTACATCATAGAAATATTTGGTAATAAATTAACTATGACTGAAGCAAAGTATGAGGTGCTCTAAATGGAAGCTAAGAATCATACCCACAATTGAAAAATGAAGTTGGCCTAATTTTGATTAGAGCTTGGCTACTCTGTGGTACAAAGAAATTATTCTTGATGAAGCAATGGTTGCCTTATGGAATGTCAAAACCTTAAATATTAAATAAATAAGAAAATTTGGGGCACGTAATCCGCATAATCCGGTACGGATCATATCCCACTCGTTTGCATTTGACCTTTTTATTTAAAACTAGGATTATATATATACTATACTGTCAAATTTGAGTGATTTTTTCAACCCGTGTTTATTTAGATTTTTAGAATCGCGTTTATATTTTGAATATTATTTTTGAGATATTGTTTAAATATTATGGTACCCAAACAAATATCATCCGAAATTAGAGGAATCGAACCCCATAAAATAACCTCAATAGATATTACTCTAAGTATTTAAATAACCAAACCAAATCTAAACATGCACCAAATCAAATACCAAATGTATAAATCTATTTAATCTTTTTTAATTTTAAAACTTTTATATAAAAATATTCAAACTCGTACTCGATTTATACCAAACCAAACTATGTCCAAAAATAATATAGATCTTAAATCAAAAGAACCAAAATATTGTATTAGAGGAACTAAACTCGAAAAAATTCTAAAATGGGTCATAAATATATGTACCCAGAATACTGAATATGAACCCAAACCGGAACCGAATCAATAACTGAATTTGTATCTGATATATTTTTTCTTAAATTTTATTTCTTTAGAGTTTTAAAAAAATTAAATATTTATTAATTTTAGATGTTTATATAAAATTTATAATAAAACCTGCGAAATATGTTTTATTTTTAAACCCATGTTTATTAACGTTCTTAAATCCATGTTGATATTTTGAAATATTATTTTAAAGGCCTAAACCGTAACCAAAATCGACACGATTAAAGGAATCAAACTCGAACCATACCTGATAAAATATTCAAATGGCTCTTAAATCTATATACTCAAAAAATCGAACCCAAACTCGAACGGCAACAAAATAATTAACCAAATTTTTAACTGATATATTTTTATTAAAATTTTAGCTTTTAGAATATTTTTAATTAAATTTTTATGAATTTAGAATTTTTGTATAAAAATTTATAATATAATCTAGCTCATGTCTATTTTTTGAAAGTTGTTGTAAAAGTTAGATTATTTTATTTAAAAGTTTATAACACGATCAAAACAAAAATATCTCCCCTTGTTTTAATATATAAGATGTTTTTAAAACTTAAATTCTTATTTGCATTCTGCGCATATACTACAACCAAAATATTATTTCTCGCAGTCAAAAGTTAAACCTATACCTTTAACCAATACATGGGTCTATATTAATAAGGGAATTCATTGGTTCAAATTTTTTGGGCATGTGCATTAGTTCTGTATACTAGCATTTTAAGTCACATGAGCATTTACATTGGTATTTATGGACTAGAAGAAGTTTAATTAGGCAAGAATTTTTTATCAAGTAATTAAATATTAATTTTGATGGTTTTTTATCCGAGTTTGTATTAAAAAAATTATGTTTGACTTGTACTGTTGGAGGTATGAATGATATTGGTTATGAACGTTCGATCAGTTCGATCAATTGTTACAAAAAAAAAAAGGAAAAGAGAGGCTCAACTATTATTATAGTCATATTTATTACGTAACTAAAAACTTAAAATATGTAATAAAAAGCAGAAAAAACTTAGAATACGTTACAGAAAAAAACAGATTATACATTTCAAAAGAAGTTCTACATACTTCGAAACTTAAGCATATATAACAAAAGTGCCAATAAAGTTGTATTGTTCATCTCTTTGTGAAAGCATTTTACTTTTTCCCTTTAGTTTATCAAGTGAAGGATTTTAATTGGAAAGTTGTTAACGGTCTCCCAAATTTTGGTTGCTAATTTAATGCTTAAATGTGTTGATTATTGCGCTAATGCTGTCTTTTTTAGCCCATTTGTAAAATAATATTACTTCCATCTCACTAATATGTCTATTGCTGTATGATTCTCGTTTCCAAGTCATAACCATTAGAAAACAATTTTACATTTTGACTTGACTAATACTTTTTTCAACATCACTTTCATTAAGATAAAAAAAATCCATGGTGTGAAATAAAATGAAAAGAAAAACAGCTAAACAAACTTTTCAATTTTACAAAGTCTTCTAAGTGAGAGAGAAAAATTAGTTATTCCTCATAATTTACTTCCATCTGCAAACACTAGTGGACCTATATAAAGATTAGAGGGTGAAAATGACAGTCATAATAATTTGAAAAATGAAACTATATAAATTTTATGGGTGTATTGAAAGTCAATCTAACCTTATTTTATATTTCTTACATCCTATTAATTAAATTTTAGTGGCTCTAATTATATTTATAAAATAATTTTATATGAATAATTATTTTATTTATGTTTTGACTTGGTAAAAAAATTTTTTTGGGTCTGCTACTGCCTGAAAGATAAGTCAACAATGTTATTTTTGTTAGCTAGAGTTATTAGATTCGACGTAACCTATAAAAGTATTTCGACTTTAGAATGTAAATGTTAAGAAATTCCATAATCATCGAGTTTTCATACACGCTCTTCTTATTTAATCTGGGAAGCAAGATTATCTTAGGCTGAAAAAAAATCTATTCGCATATTATCTCCTCCGATTTGAATGATGTTAAAAACTAATAAAAACATACAAGAACAAATTGGACGTAAAAGTTGATAGAAAAATTTGTAAGATTTCCAGCTTATCAAAGTATATTATATTATATTATATTATATTATATTATATTATATTATATTATATTATATTATATTATATTATATTATATTATATTATATTATATGATTGATTCCAATCCCTAGTATAGTTGTCTAATTAATTACAACATAACAACAATATTTTACTAAAGCAAAGAAAGGCCAAAAAAAAAAAAAATTAGTAACACAGATCCAATTCGTAGGACAAGCGAAAACAAAACAAATAAAATTTGTGAAATTTTTACTAAATAGTTATGAATTAGCAAACAAAACTTTACTAGAGAACTATACTAGTTTTTCTTTATTTGGATAACAACTTTTGTTTGAGCGGACATGAATTCAGTAAAGATGGGTTCGTTCCAGTTCGGTTTGAATCCAAAACAAACCAATAAATCAATATATTTTTATTTTATTATATTATTGACAATATTATATAATATATATTATTATCTTTTGTTTACATTAACAGATTTGATTTTCAAATTTGGTTAAGTCATCTGAATTTTAGTACATAAAAAGAGATTGACATCTAGTTAATTTCAGTATATTTTCTTATTTTTATATAATATTAATTTAAAATAATTAATTGGTGCGATCCAAAAATTAGTCATATTTTTGTCAAAAAGTTATATATATATATATTTAAGTAAACTAAAATCAAAGCGAAATAAAATCAAACCAAATTGATACAAACCAAACACAATTCAAAAAAAAATATCAAACCATATTAAATTTGGTTATAAGACTTTTATGTAAAAAATAACCAAACCAAAATCAAATCATAATCAAAACTAAACCGAAATACCAACCCCTAGAATTTAGCCTTTCAAGCAATGAAAGAAGAGCACGTGCATGAAAAGGGAAGGAAACAGATGAGGACGTGGTGGGCTTTGTGTTATAAGTTTGCTTCACTTCTTGTTCGTTTATGGGCCCTTTTGTCATTAGCTCAATATGAACCATGAAGCCACAAAACTTATCAACTGTCTAGTCCTGCGCATTCGGGTATTCGGATGGATTCTGAGTAGAAATCGATCATATGCAGCTCTTTTGGGTATATGATTTGATACTCGTTTAAGAACCGAATTTAAATCAGTTCAATTTCGGGTCGGGTTCCTACCGGTTCGAGTCAGATCAGGTCTCCACATTGAATACCCATATTAGAACCGAAATCAATTCGGGTCGGTTCCGCTTCCAGATTCGGATCAGTTCGGATCCAGATTTTAAACAAAAATTTTAGGTAAAAACAAAATTCTGGTAAAAATACCCGAAATGAAAAGAAAAAAAACCGAAACTGAAAAAAAGTTTGAAATTGTATAAACCCTAATATCTGCTTCTAATGATTAAATGACCAAAATCAACTCAAATCTAATCAAAACATTATAATCATAAGCTTATTCCATGGAAATTAAACAATTTTAAGCTTAATTTTATGAAACCCTAAAAACAAACAATCAAAGAGAAGTGAGATACTTACCTGTGATTTGGTTCTCGATGAGGCCGATGTTGTCAACAACACTCGTGGTGATTCTGGTGAAGATGAGAAATGGAGTCGAGTTCAACTTCGTCTTCCAGCTTGAATGATTTTTTTTTTGAACTTTGGCTGCGATTTACGTTTACGTGTGTACGGGAGAAGAAAGGTCGGTGATACAAAAAAGAAGCGAACTTTGTTTGCGGGTATACCCGGAACCGAGCCGATACCCGCGGGTCCATGACATAGCTACCCGATGGTTACTTTCTCTACTACTCGAACCGGACCCGACCCGATACATGCGGGTCCATGACATAGCTACCCAATGGTACTTTTTCTACTACCCCGAATCCGACCTGGACCCGAATTTTCGGGTTGGTTATAACTCGGATATTCGGATCCATGTATTTTGCCCAGGACTAGTCTATATTCCTAAGCCCATTGGCTTAAGGTGAAGTACATGTTTTATTTTCTTTGACATTTTAAGTTTCGAATAACTTTTCTTTCAAATAAAAACTAAAATTTTTGGACTTGGCATTTAATCTATTAACATATAGTAACTCTATTAAAAACAAATACATTTACTCATTCAAAAATCAAATTCTACTATTCATATTATACGGAAATTTGGTTATTAAACTGGATAATTGCAATTCAATATTAACAACAACAAAAACTAAAACCTTATCTTACTTTTTCTATTGATACATTCTTGTCATTTACTAATAGCAATTTAGCTCAATTTCATAATTAGTAATACGAATACTTCCATTATAAATGACGTTTCTTTTAGATAGTTTGAAAAGCTTATTTATATATATGGACACATATTTTATTCCTCCGTTACTCATTCATTCATTATAAATATTGGAGAGCCACTTTTGATAATACATGATTTACAAAAAGTTATTTCTAACATCACAAATCAAAAATCAGTTTTGTAATTAAAATGTAGAAATTAGAGATACATGAAAAATATTTCATAGTCGTGTGAACTCTTCAGTATAAGGGAGGAAGGATGTCACTCATTGGGGTATTCCAACATCTTCACCATTTCTCTGATATCTATCGCTATAGCCATTGTTCATAGCGACGCCTCATTCTTTAAATAGAGAGAAGATAGACAATGACTAATTTCAGACGCACTTGTGCTGATTCTATCTAATATTATTTGAAAAACAATACCAATTCTTTTAGGAAACAACCATATAGCCTACTTAAAAGTGTACACACATATTTTTTTTTTTGTCAACATTACTTAATTCATAATATGTTGAGCTCAGAGATAAAGTAGATTGTTCTCGTAAACATGATCCATGGATAACTTTCTAACACTACAAACTAAATAATATATTTTGTGGTTAGGATGTGTGCACATCCTTAAAACAGCATATATTTGAACCAAAAATATAGTTATTTCCTCAAACTGTATAAATTAATTGTCTAAATTATCTTCTATATAAGAAACATACAAAACTAAAAGTTATATCGTTACATATTGTAAAATTATCTTCAAACAACTTCTATATATTACATTTTTGGAAAATTTGTTTAGTTCTTTAGTTTTTGTCAATAAAATAACATATTCTTTTTTGTCAACTATATATTTCATTTCATTCATAAAATTCATGTCAAATTACATGAAAAAATAATATTTTCGAAAAAAACTCTTTAACATGTAGGACAAAGAGATTTGTTCTATAATTTAGCAGAAGAGGAATCTGATTGATGGAAAAATTACTAAATAAATTCTTCAACTTCACAAAAACTTCTAGGTAAGGAAGGAAAGCTGTCTAATCTTCTAGATTAGTCATTATCTTAAAAACTTTAGAATTATTTATCGCAAACGTCGCCACTATCATCTCTAAATATGTAACTCTCCAGAAAAAATGATTTAAATTCCTAAAAAAAGACGGTCCCAAAAAAATATGATGTTTTAGTGTAAATTTGAGATGTTGGGGGGACATTCAAAAATAATATGATTTGTCGATTTAATGCATCTCTGCATATACTGGATATAAAATTCTTTAAATTTGAGAAACCGCCATACACTCCGTTAAAGCCTACCACATAAAAATGATTAAGTTTTAACATACCTAAACTTGAAAATGAAGGGCGTGGATATTTGGTCTATAGTTTCCCATATCTAACTCAGCATATGTTAGTCTCCACCCAATATCTTGATTCAATTGTACATCTTCGTGATGTAGTAAACTGTTAACATAAATAGTCTTCACTCTTTTTGGAACAGGAATATCTAAAATTATCTTTTCATCCTTCGGTGTTATCAATTGTAAGCAAAATTCTCCATATGTTGGACCTAGAATCTATAAGGTTATCTATCGTCATATTCGGATAAAAATTGCAACATCAAATTGTATATTAAGTGAAATTGGATAAAATATAACAAAATGCAGTAAATTCAGTAGGCATTTAGGGGTGTACTAAACTTTGAATTGTGAGAGATATGAGTTTAAATGACAAATCAGTTGTTATTTTTTCTTTCATATTATTGTGATTAATAAAAATAAGGAAAAATATAATGTTAGTAAATCATTTGTTATTCAAACATGTATTGAAATATCTTGAAGTATTTGTTTGGTTAAAAACATAAATGTTCAAAATGGTATCAACTAGAATTAAAGAATTTTATAACAAATTATTACAATTTCTTCAAATTCATCTAAAATCACTTAACACCTCACCGACACTAAATTATTTAAAATCATTCATAGTTCATAATTTAAGATATTTTCCTTAGATTTCTTCATTTATATTATTAGCAGTCTATTTTAAATAAAGCTTTAGAGGGTTTATTTAGAGTGTGATTTAGATATCTATATAAGATTTATAATTCTATATATAATTATTTTATTTTAAAATTATACAAAGTAGGCTTTGCAAATCCAACTCAAAATAATAAATACTCTGTAAGGATTTGAGTATTTATATTTAAAAAAGAAATCCACAATAAAATTCGTTCAAATCTATTAAAAAACAATTATATACTCAAAATTGTTATGTTAAATAAAGAATGATTTTAATTAAAACATATAAATGATAGAACCGATAAAGAGTGATTTTAAGTAGGATTTATAAATGATAAAATCAATAGCACATCATTTGAATATCAATGTTCGAATAGCACATAATTTTTCAAGGATTTCTAAATCCATTAGAATATTATCTTGAATAACCCCTAAACAAAGAAAAAACTAAGGATAAGAATATTAAAATCAAATTTTAAATTATAGATTTTCATATTTTTTTGGAACAACCAAACTCGATCTAAGGTCAAATTTTCCAAAAGCCCCTAACAATATCAAGTTTGACATACGCAACTCTGTGAAATCTAAATCAGGTGGATAAAGTTGTAGACATAACACTCAATTATTTGATTAAAAATATTTTTCCACTATAGACATTATTTTCTTAAAAAAGCAATATGCATAGCTCTGCAACCTTGGGCATTATAGCTATAGTCGAGGATCTGAACTTGTACCCGACCCAAAACAGAAGATCTGAGTCCGAATTCGAATCACCTAAATACCTGAACGGGTTCAAAAAATTTAGACCCAAAAAAATGGACCCGAATTTAAACCCGGACCCGAATCGATAACCAAATAGATACTCGAAGATCCGATTTTATGGTATATTTCAGGTATTTTAGAGTATTATATGAGTATTTTTTGCTATTTTTAGATGTTCTTAGAATATTTAGATATTCATATATGTTTTAGGTATTTTTGGGTACTCTATTCGGTTATTGTTATTGTAGTTTTAGGATTTCTTTTATATTTATCGAGTATTCAAGTATTCAGATAATTTACGGTTTTTTAAGTTTAGATTTGAACCGATCCGAACCGGAATGAAACCAACTTGAACGGGTCTCATATTAGTATAGAAATTTCAAATCCAAAAACTCGAGATCCTAAAAAATCCGACTGGAACTCGATCTAGTGACTCCCATGCCCCTAAAAATATATGCACTTGCATATTTTTGAAGAATCACCTAATATCCTCAAACTAGTATTGTACAACACTATTGAGAACATGTTTAGATTTTAGAGTCATACTTATTTCGTATAATATTATTAGAGATTTATTGATTTAACTATAGATTTATTGATTGGAAGTATCATTCAAGAACCTACTATTATACTAGCATTGATCAACATTTAAACGATATCACCGAACGATAATCAAAGAGAATCCAAACACGTCCACAACTTTCGGTACATAACTTTGGACGCTTTAACTGAAAACAATAAACACTCTAAACCCTTATATAGCCAATGAAATTGCCAAAAGTTGCATATTATTTTTTCTTTTTTGTTTTTGTAAAAAATCCTTATATGATTATTCTACTTGTATTTTCTCTCCTTATATGCCTCATTCTTCTCTCGAAGACTTTGTGTTGAATGAGCGACCGCTGCTTTGCTCTTTCTCTCTCCACAAGCACGAAATATTCATCGTTTCCTTTGTTTTTGTAGCCAACTCTAAATTCTCACTGTGTCACAATCTCCAACATTGCAAAGTTTAGACTTCTCTCAAACTAACTCAGGTTATCAAATCTATGTCTTTCTTCCTTATGCCGTGTTTGGCAATTCACGTTTTCGCTTTGCTTTCCTTTTTCTGGGTTTTCTTGTGTCGTAACGCTACTGGTTTATGCCTACAAATCGATAACACTAACAATCGGTGATGAATAATCCGTCTTTTTACATCAAGTATCCAACTTTTGTTTTACAATTGTGTTTTCATGTTTTTGTATCTTTCGTAAAAAAATTCGACTTTTGCTGCGTTTCTTGCTTACCATTGTTGATATGTTCGTCTCTTGGGTTGGGCAATTCTTAATGAGATCACTGAGAATTATATGGCTATGCTAACACTTGTTAATATTCGAGATCGATGCTTGTGGGTTTTGCTTTTGATCAGGTCTCTGATTATCTGTGTGATTAAGCGAGATTCTGAATCTGGGTCAGTGTTTCTACGGGATTTGGTTGGCTCTCAAAACACTAAATTTTATCTTTTCCTCTTCTTCGTGTGGGTTTTGCTTGAATTTTCGTGTTCGTGTTTCTTTCAATGATCAAGTCTTCTTTGATTTAATCGAATGTGTTTCGTATCTCTCAATGTCTTTCACGATCCAAAGTAGTTGAATTTGCAGTTTGATACAGTGATCTTGAATATTGTGAGCTTTATATTCACCCCTCGATCGTTTTGTTCTGGACAATGTATCAGCTCTTTAGTCTTAGTGTTTTTGCTTCTTAGTGTCAGATCTTGTATGTATCTGATTTTCCAGGAAACTATGATTGATTTCTCGTTGCTGTTTCAATAAGATGGTATGTTCTTGAAGTCTGAATAACAATGTGATTAGTGAAACACATTTTTTTACACCTTCTCCTATTTCACCCTTTCCCTAGATATCAATGATTCAATATTGAAAGTGCTTTTTCTTTGCGCTTTTATGCAGACAACTTCGTTCTACAGTTGAGCAAGGTTCTTCTGATGGATGGGGAAGATAATCTTATGGAAGAAACAGCTGTATTCGAAGACTCCAATGGTGTTGAATTTTCCTGTGGAGATCCAAAAGTTGAGCCTCGTATTGGAGATGAATTTCAGGTTGAGATTCCTCCTAGGATGTCGGCATCCAACCGTGCTGCGTATCTTTCGAATCCTGTTACTTTGGATGACTCCACATATTACTTTCTTGTCGGACAACCTGTCCAAGTAACGTGGATAGAAAAAGATAGAAATGGAGATAATAATGTTGACATGAACCAATCTTTGAGATCTTTAAGAACCAAAAAAGGTCGTTGCTCCGCGAAGAGCAGAAGCAAGAGTGACGAGTGTTTGGAATCCAAGAAGCCAAGGTTGAATCTTGAGGCTGTTCCTGCGATTACATCTAGTACTTGGGAAGATGTTGAGGTTGCTAGTTTTGTTCTTGGCCTGTATATATTCGGGAAGAACTTTACTCAGGTGAAGAAATTCATGGAGAGCAAAGGAACAGGAGAGATAGAGTTGTTTTACTATGGAAAGTTCTACAATTCGGCTAAGTACCACAGTTGGTCTGAAACCCGCAAGAAACGGAACCGGAAATGTGTGTATGGAAAGAAGCTCTATTCAGGTTGGAGGCAACAGCAGTTGTTATCCCGTTTGATTCCTTCTATTCAAGATGAATCTCAGAAACAGATGCTCGTGAATGTGAGTCTCTTTCACATTTTAATGCTGAATTCTTAACCACTGTTTATGTGTTCTAGTCATTGATTTTACCATTCGCAGGTCTCAAAGTCATTTGCTGAAGGTAATATCACTCTGGAGAAATACGTAAGTGAAGTAAAGGATCTTGTGGGTCTCAAGCTTCTGGTTGATGCCGTGGCAATTGGTAAAGAAAAAGAAGATCTCACAGTTCTTAATGCAGCACCAATGAAGCCCAAACCATGGTTTACAGTTTCTTCAAAACCATCTTCGGTCCCAGGTTTAGGGCCTTACGCTTCACTAACATCTGCTGGCATAATAAATAAATTAACTGGCTGTTCGCGTTTGAGCAAAGCTCGTTGCAATGATATCTTCTGGGATGCTGTATGGCCGCGTTTGTTAGAGAGAGGATGGCATTCGGAGAAGCCCAAGGACCGAGGCTATTTTAAATCTAAGGATTACATTGTTTTCATGGTCCCTGGGGTGAAAACTTTTTCGAGACAGGATCTTGTCAAAGGCCATCACTACTTTGATTCCGTCAGTGATATTTTAACAAAGGCTGTTGCAGAGCCTGAGCTTCTAGAGCTTGAAACAGGAGACAATATAAAAAATGCAGCTGCCAATGTGTTCGTTGTTGCAGAGGACTCTTCTGACCAATCAAATGAAGAGTCTTCCCCGTCTCATAGTCAAAGACATCGTTACCTCAGGTCTCGATGTTCTAACCCTGGAACTCAAAGAATGAAATTCACTGTTGTGGACACTAGTTTTGGCGCTGGAGGAAAGTTGTGTGAATTACGGAATCTGAACGTAGAATCAGTAGTTTGTGAGCCAAAGAATTGTCAAGGAGTTAAAGATTCTTCTGCCCTTGAAAATTTGGTTGAGAGGAAGAATGTAGAAAAGTCCCAAGTGATGCCTCTGCAGGAAAAGAACCAAGTGACTGACCAAATGCGATTCACGATTATTGATACGAGTCTAGAGCACCGAGACAGGATATCTGGGTTTAGGAGATGGAGACGTTTACCATGTGATGACACAAAAAGGGGCTATGAAAAGGCTGATTCTGGAGTAATAGAGAAGGAGACTTTGAAGAAGGTTAAGGATCCCTCAAAGAAGGTTAGTAAGCATAGGATTACACCTCGAGCAGAGGCTAACTATCATTCAGTAAGTTCTGCACCCTATTTGAAACGCAGACGGCTCAGTGCTTGCATTTCAAGTGAAAAATCTGTGCTCAAGCATTTACCATATGATAACGCAAAAAGGGCAGTCTGTTTTGCATCGGAGCAGCTAAGTACATGTGCGGTCCAACATCAAAATAGCACTTATGAAGAGATGAATCAGGAAAAAGAGAGACATGAAATCGTGATACCAGTTGAGCATATGAACTTAAAGTGTGATCAACCAAAAAAGACTGGAACTGGGCCATCATCTTTGCTTGTTGAGACTCGAGAAACATCAGAGAAGAAACCAAATGGAGTATTTTCCATCTCCTATGTTGACATGCACTGTTCTATAGAGAAGATAAAAACAGCCAATGAACTCATTTCATCAGCTCAAGAATCAAACGGGCTCTGTTCAGTGTCAGGTTCAGACAAAAAACTCGTTTCCAGTGATCAGGAACCAAAGCAAACAGTTAAGGTACCTTCCATTTCTGGCTCAAGCATTAATAGCTGGCCTTCCAATGATCTGGGAACTACTTCAAAACTTGGTTCATCTGAACAACAACAACACGACCTACAGATCAATACAGATGGTCCTAGAAGACTTAGCACAAGAAAGCGACCATTGACTACTCGGGCTTTGGAAGCTCTTGAATCCGACTTTGTTACAACCAAGAGAATAAAAAGCACGACTGTACCAAGGAATCGTGAAAATCCTACGAAGAGAAAGCGCTCAGCTAAAGCATGTAACAGATCACAGATTTTGTCAGACAACGGGAGTGCTGATTTGCAGCACAGAGGAGAAGATAAGAGGATTTATGTAAAGAAAGCACCAGCAAGTAAGCCCTCGGATCAAATAGAGGATTCAAAGTTTAGATTTCTTCCTAATGAAGCAAGAAACGAGAGTATGGCTCTGGACCGAAGACAGGATTCAAGGCCTGTCCTAACCGAATACCCTAAACTTCCACCAATTGTTTTGAAGTTTCCATTCAAGCGTGGCTAAGGAGGTTTAGAGACTTGAGTCTGAAAGTTTTGGTCGATGGGTGTAAGAAGATTGGGCTTGCTGAAGAATAAATGTGTACAGAAGTGAGAGTCTTACAGTAGATGTTTCATTCCATACCATTTATTTGAGTCTGAAAGTAGGGTTTTGACAACTTGATTACATTGTCCAAGTTGTGAGAGACTGCTTTTGTTAAGTCAGGGTCTTCAAGCTCTGCTCCAAATCTTTTGAACATTATTTCAAAAATTGTCAGTTTAAATTCACTTCACTCTTGGCTTAAATTATTTTTGACTAACTTTGGATAAGCAGGCCTGGATCTAAGACATGTTTCTGAACCTCTTTGATGTCTGAGCTAGCTAGCTGCAGATAACGATATCTTTCCATTCTGATATTGAAAAACCGAAATCGATCGTTTTGAAGGATTTTGGAGCTGGAAGCACTAAGAGGGTTAATATGTTCTAAGGGAAGGTGGAATCAAAGTTTGGTTATCTCTAGAATCTTAAGTTTTGCATCATGTTCGTTTGGTAGACATTGGACTTCTTAGCTGTTCTTGCTTATTCTACAACTCGAAATTCTCCAAGTCTTACATCGACCTATGAAATCTGTGACTCAACCCTATGAAGATATCAGTATTCTCCAAATAGTATATAACATGATGATGAATGGAATAATCAAAGATTATTTAATGAATAGGTATGAATATGATCGTAGGTGAAATTTTGTCGAATGGTTACGTAAGAACTTAAGAATACGTACTTTATTTAAGCGGGCATGTGCATGATAGAAAGAATAAACAGATGAGCACGTGACTTGATAGTCCAATGGGCTCTCAGGTTTAAGTTCCTTCACTTTTCCTAAGTTAATGGGCCGATTTCATATTTGGCCCAATATGAACTTTGAAGCCATAAAATCAATTGAGTATTTATTCCTTAGCCGCTTAGCTCAAGCATTGGCATAAACTGAAGTATTTGTTTTGAGTTAAACATACAGTATTTTAGATTTATTTGATTCAAATTATGAATACTTATATTAGTTAGTGAAGTTTCCTTAAAATAGTCTAGATCTACAATACTTAATGTTTAGCCAAACTTCCAAATCCTTTAATTTTTGTAATATTGGGCAAACATAACTTATTAAAATAAAACATTGAAAAACAGCATGATAACATTCAGTCATTTGACCAAAATCAATTTGCATTATTTTTTTTTATATATGCACCAAATATATTTTCCTCAAATTGTATAAACTAATTTGTAAATCACTTTTACATATAATTTTTAGGTTTATGAATCATAAAATCGAGTATTTATCTTAATATATTAAAGAATCAATTTATGGTTCTAACCTGTAAACTCTTCCAAATGTAAGTGTAAGACCTTCTAATAATAAATTTTTGATGTCGACAGAGAAAAAATTACAAGTTATCTCCAGTACATATAAAACAAAAAGTTAGATCGTGGCATAATATAAAAAATCTTGACATTTTTTTGTCGACTTTTAAACTTTTGGAATAAATATCTACTTTTATTTTCATCAATAATATAACACCACCCTTTAGAGAATTACAAAATCAAATTATATATTATGTGAACTTGGATAAGGTCAATCGAAATAATTTTTAGTTAATTGAGAGTTTCCTAAACAATTTAGGCTATGAATAGATCATTAATTTTTCGTTTTTTGTTTTTAATTTTTCGTTTCTAGATTTTAGGTTTTAGATTTTAGTTTTTAAATTTTGAATTTCAATTCTAAAATTTTAAAAATTAGTTTTTGACAACAATAACGTTAGTTTCCTAAATTCTAGGTTTTGAATTTTATAAAAATACCAAAAAACAAAAGACTTGATTGGATAAAACTAGTTTATTTATAAAAATTGATTTTCTAAAGACTGATTTTCAAAAATTATGATTGGATAAAACTAGTTTTTGACAAAAATAAAAACCAAATATTACTGTGAAATCATCTTCGAATCAAACACCTTGGATTATAATACTTTTCCAATTCGTCGGCATGTTGTTAATTAAAGCGTAAAAATGACAAAAAATCTAACAACTTCAGTTTGGTTAGATATTGGTTTATTTTGAAGATAATTACTACATTTATTTCAAAATATAAGACTAACGAGATAATAGCACACATATTTACAAACTTAAAATTATATTTTTTGTCATTTGTATTGTTCAAATTAATTTCTAATTAGCTAAATAAATATTATACATATTAAAAGTATGTTTTAGTTGAAAAAATAAAATATTAAATAATTTTTTAATTTATCTGAAAAACCTAAAACATCATATATTTTGAAACAAAATAGTATTAAATATTTTAGTTTAATAAATTCAACCAACCAAAGTATTAATAATCTAATATATTTTATATATTTGAAATAATTTTTCCCCTAAAACATATTATATATAAAAATAAAGATAGTATATATTATTGA
This sequence comes from Lepidium sativum, assembly GCA_023374145.1. Lineage (NCBI taxonomy): Eukaryota > Viridiplantae > Streptophyta > Magnoliopsida > Brassicales > Brassicaceae > Lepidium > Lepidium sativum. The sequence goes on along the minus strand of JAKUCM010001151.1, from coordinate 57,531 downwards.
TTAATCTTTTTCTTAACTCGTATAGTTGTGGCTTGAAGGAATCACTTAAATTCTATTATAAAAATATCGATTAATATTTGATAATGTCAGTTTGATAGTTAAGAAAATCCAGCTAATATATTTAGATATCACATGTATATTTCATTTTTATTATATTTAATAAATTAAATAGAAATTTTTAAAAGTGATCTTTTAACTTAAAAATCAAGATCTAATTGATAACAAAAAGATATATTGATTTAACATTTTTTTCTCAGCTATTAACAAGTTCTATTTTATACTATTACATGTAAAAAATTTATGGGTAAACTTTAAACTATGTACTGGGATCTCAAACCAATTGTCACCCAAAAAAAAGAAACAACCATATGATCGAATAATAGATAATTCTTAAAGAGAATGCAGAACACGTCCATATGTACAAGTTTGGACACTTCAACTGAAAACAATAAACACTTTTATAAACCCTTAATATTAAAAATCTGTATAAGTTTATTCGACTTTATATCTCTCCTTATGTGCCTCGTTCGTCTCTCGAAGACTTCGTGTTGAAAAAACGACCAGTGCTCTTGCTCTCGCTTTCTCTCCCACAAACACGATAAATTCATCGTTTCCTTTGTTTTTGTACCCAACTCCAGATTCTCACTGTGTCACAATCTCCAACATTGCAAAGTTTAGACATTTCTCAAACTAACTCAGGTTATCAAATCTATGTCCTTCTTCCTTATGCCGTGTTTGGCAATTCACGTTTTCGCTTTGCTTTCCTCTTTCTGGGGTTTTTCTGTGTTGTAACGCTACTGGTTTATGCCTACAAATCGATGAAACTAACAATCTGTGATGAATAATCTTTCTTTTTACATCAAAGTACCCCACTTTTGTTTTACAATTTGTGTTTTCACGTTTTTGTATTTTGCGTAAAGATTTCGACTTTTGCTGCTTTCCTTGCATACCATTGTTGATATATTCGTCTCTTTGGTTGGGTAATCCTTAATGAGATCACTGAGAATTACATAGCTATGCTATAAGTAGTTTGATGTTCGGGATCGGTGCTTGTGGGTTTTGCTTTTGATCAGGTCTCTGATTATCTGAGTGATTAAGCGAGATTCTGAATCTGGGTCACTGTTTCTACGGGATTTGGTTGGCTCCCAAAACACGAGATTTTATCGTTTCTTCTTCTTAGTTATTTGTGGGGTTTTCTTGAGTATCCGTGTTTCTTTCAATGATCAAGTCTTTTTGGATTTAATCGAATGTGTTTTGTATCTCTCAACTTCTTTAACGATCTGAAGTAGTCGAATTTTCAGTTTGAAACAATGATCTAGAACACTTGAGCTTTATATTCATCTCTCGAACGTTTTGTTCTTGACAATATATGTATCAGCTCCTTGCAGTTTGTTTTTGAATCTTCAGTCTTAGTGTTTTTTCTTCGTAGTGTCAGGTCTTGTATGTATCTGATTTTCCAGGAAACTATGGTTGATTTCTCGTTACTGTTTCAACTTAGATGTGTACAGTTTGTATGTTCTTTAGGTTTGTCCAACAATGTACTCAGTGAAACAACATTACTTAGCTGTTCTTCTATTTCACCCTTTCACTAGATTCAATGATTTAAATTGCTATTTTTTTGCGCATTTATGCAGACAAGTTAGTTCTACAGTTGATTTCTTCTGATGGATGGGGAAGATAATCTCATGGAAGAAACAGCTGTATTCGAAGATTCCAATGGTGTTGAATTTGCCTGTGGAGATCCAAAAGTTGAGCCTCGTATTGGAGATGAATTTCAGGTCGAGATTCCTCTTAGGATGTCTGCATCTGACCGTGCTGCGTTTCTTTCGAATCCCTTGGATAATTCTGTACATTCCTTTCTTGTCGGATTACCTATCCTTCTAACGTGGATAGACAAAGATATAAATGGACAAGGAAATGGAGGTGATAATGTTGACATGAACCAATCTCTGCGATCTTTAAGAACGAAAAAAGGTCGTTGCTCTGCGAAGATCAGAGGCAAGAGTGACGAGTGTTTAAAATCCAAGAAGCCAAGATTGAATCTTGAGGCTGTTCCTGCAGTCAATTATAGTTCTTGGGAAGATGTTGAGGTTGATAGCTTTGTTCTTGGTCTGTATACATTTGGTAAGAACTTTACTCAGGTGAAGAAATTCATGGAGAGCAAAGGAACAGGAGAGATAGTGTTGTTTTATTATGGGAAGTTCTACAATTCAGCTAAGTACCACAGTTGGTCTGAATCCCGCAAGAAGCGGAACCGGAAATGTGTATGTGGAAAGAAGCTGTATACAGGTTGGAGGCAAGATCAGTTATTGTCCCGTTTGATTACTTCTATTCAAGATGAATCTCAGAAACAGACGCTCATGAATGTGAGTCTCTTTCACATCCTAATGTTGAATTCTGAACCACTGTATATTTGTTCTGGTCATTGATTTTACCATTTGCAGATCTCAAAGTCATTTGCTGAAGGTAATATCACTCTGGAGAAATATCTAAGTGAAGTAAAGGGTCTTGTGGGTCTCAAGGTTCTAGTAAATGCCGTGGCAATTGGTAAAGAAAAAGAAGATCTCACAGTTCTTCGTGCAGCACCAATGAATACCAAACCATGGTTTACAGTTTCTTCAATACCTTCTTCGGTCTCAGGTTTAGGGCCTTATGCTAAACTCACATCTGCTGGCATAATAAATAAATTAACTGGCTGTTCGCGTCTGAGCAAAGCTCGTTGCAATGATATCTTCTGGGATGCTGTATGGCCTCGGTTGTTAGAAAGAGGATGGCATTCGGAGCAGCCCAAGGACCGAGGCTATTTTAAATCTAAGGATTACATTGTTTTTATGGTCCCTGGCGTGAAAACTTTTTCAAGACAGGAGCTTGTCAAAGGGGATCAATACTTTGATTCTGTCAGTGATATTTTAACAAAGGTTGTTGCAGAGCCTGAGCTTCTTGAGCTCGATAAAGGAGACAATGTGAAAAATGCAGCTGCCAATGAACTCATTGTTGCAGAGGACTCTTCTGACCAATCAAATGAAGAGTCTTCCCCGTCCCATAGTCAAAGACATCGTTACCTCAGGTCTCCATGTTCTAACCGTGGAACTCAAAGAATGAAATTCACTGTTGTGGACACTAGTTTTGGCGCTGGAGGAAAGTTGTGTAAATTACGGAATCTGAATGTAGAATCAGTAGTGTGTGAGCCAAAGACTTGTCAAGGAGTTAAAAGTTCTTCTACGCTTGAAAATTCCGTTGAGAGGAAGAATGTAGAAAAGTCCCAAGTGATGCCTCTGCAGGACAAGAACCAAGTGACTGACCAAATGCGATTCACGATTATTGATACGAGTCTAGAGCACCGTGACAAAATATCTGGGTTTAGGAGATGGAGAAATTTACCATGTGATGACACAAAAAGGTGTTATGAAAAGGCTGATTCTGGAATAAAAGAGAAGAAGACTTTGAAGAAGGTTAAGGATCCATCAAAGAAGTTAAATAAGCATAGGATTAAAACTCGAGCAGACGCTAACAATCATTCGGTAAGCTCTGCACCCTATTTGAAACGCAGACGGCTCAGTGCTTGCATGTCAAGCGAAACTCCAGTGTTCAAGCATTTACCAGGTGATGACACAAAAAGGACGGTTAGTCTTGAATCAGAGCAGCCAAGTATATGTGAGGTCGAGCACCAAAATAGCACTTGTGAAGTGATGAATCAGGAAAAAGAGAAATATGAAACCGTGATACCAGTTGAGCATAGGAACTTAAAGTGTGAGCAATCAAATAAGACTGGAACTGGGCCATCTTCTTTTCTTGTTGGGATTCAAGAAGCTTCAGAGATAAAAACAAATGGAGTAAGTTCCATCTCCTACGTAGACAAGCACTGTTCTTTAGAGAAGATAGAAATAGCCCATGAACTCATTTCGTCAGCTCAAGAATCAAACGGGCTCTGTTCAGTGTCAGGGTCAGACAGAAAACGTGTTTCTAATGATCTGAAACCAAAGCAAGCAGTTAAGGTCCCTTCTATTTCAAGCTCAAACATTAACAGTTCGCCTTCCAATGATCAGGGAACTACTCAAGAACTTGGTTCATCTGAACAACAACAACAACGCGACGAACAGATCAATGCAGATGGTCCTAGAAGACATAGCACAAGAAAGCGACCATTGACTACTCGGGCTCTGGAAGCTCTTGAAACTGACTTTGTTGCAGCCAAGATAATAAAAAGCATGACAGTACCGAGGAAACATGAAAATCCTACGAAGAAAAAGCGCTCAGCTAAATCATGTAACATATCACAGCTGTTGTCAGACAACGAGGGTGCAGATTTGAAGCACAGAGGAGAAGATAGGACGATTTTAGAAAGGAAAGCACCAGCAAGTAAGCCCTCGGATCAAATAGAGGATTTGAAGCCAAGCTTTCTTCCTAATGAAACAAGAAATGAGAGTATGGCTCTGGATAGAAGACAGGATTCAAGGCCTGTCCTAAGTGAATACCCTAAACTTCCACCGATTGTTTTCAAGTTTCCTATTAAGCGGGGCTAAGGAGCTTTAGAGACTTAAGTGTGAATGTTTTGGTCGACGGATGTAGGAAGATTGGCCTTGCTAAAGAATTAATGTGTATTGAAGTGAGAGTTTTACATTAGAGGTTTTATTCTAATACCATTTATTTGCTTTTCTCATCTTTTCCATTCTAACACAGAAGTTACGTTTCTAGTACTATCACTTGGGAGTTATTTGAAGTCGCTTCTCATACGGTATATATATATCAGAGAGTAACTGGAGTAATGATGGTCATCATTATCAATATGAAATATAGCACATATACAGATAGATACATACAAATCCTGAATGGTAGTAGTCTAAACTAATTGAAGGCACAACAATAATTATACTACTATACAAATCTTTACTAATTTAAGTGCAGCTGATTTGCAGCGGCCGCTTGATTGCCTTATCCAAGTTGTAAGAAACTGCTTTGGTTAAGTTAGGGTCTTCAAAACCAAGCTCTGCTCCAAATCTATCAACATTGGAACCAAATTTCAAAAATTCTCAGTTCAAATTCACTCCACATTCTTTAGATAAGTTTTGGGTTAAGTTCTTTTGACTTACTTTGGATCCAAGACCAGATTCTGGACCTCTTTGATGGTTGAGCTAGCTGCATATAATGACATCTTCCCAATCTGGTATTTAAAACCAAAATCATTTTCAAGGATTTTGGAGCGGAAGGCACTAGATGGTTAATGATGTGTTCTAAGGGATAGCGGAAAGTTTTGCTACCTCAAGAATCTGAAGTTTTGCCTCATGGTCGTTTCGTAAACACCGGATTTCTTCAGCTATTCTTGCTGACTCTCCAACGCTTTCAGGGCACAAGAAGTCAAGCGCCACCTGAACATTCGACTGAGAATTGTATATGTACAGACAACATTTAGTATGGGCAAGAAAAACGAAACTCCGTCGATTTTATGTTATGCATATAAATAAATTTACCTGAAGACTCCTGATTTGGAATGGACATCCAGCCGGAATGAAGATGGCCTCACCAAGATGTTGCTCAAACGACCATGGCTCAACTCCTGAAACGATATAAAAAGTTCTATAAGCCTTTTTGCAATTAACATCTGGAAAAAGAACAAGGAACATAATGTTTGTTTTTCCTACCAAACTCATCTTTTAGTTGTCTCTTATCGTGTTCATTTAAGAACAATCCTTCATACAACGGGCGTGACACCTGAAAACCGCAGATAAAAACTATGAAACTCAATCACTCAAGACATATAAGAAGACAATTTTCACATTTAATATATTAATTAGCACATCAAACTCACAAAATCAGTCTTAAGAATATCTGGCTTCTGGAATGTTCTTTGAAAATACTCCGCCAGCTTTGGGACGTCTTGGCGTCGAAAGACATCCCACTGAGCTCCTCCTCCTGCACATGAAGACGTGCAGGAAGATTCCAAGTTGCGACTGTGATCTGTTATATTCTCTGGGTTCACAGTCAACATCATCTCAGATTCATTCTTCTCCGAATTAGTTTTACTAAGTGACAGATCATGTAACTCTTCGTCCCTTAATTTCTCCTCAGAGGTAAGAAATGGCTCATTTTCTGTCGTCTTCTGGTAGGGTTCTTCAGAACTGGGTGTCTCTCTCACCTTATCTATTGTTGTTCCTTCAGATGTGTGCACCAAGAGGTATACCTGATAAACAGTTCCAACGAATCAATCATTATCTTTATTTACATGAATCATTCCGGTCAAGAGATCCACTAGGTTGATCCAACAAACCAAAAAAAATATTAGGAGCGCACCAAGAGAGGTGTGAAAGTTCAGTTTACCCCATCAACCAACAATAAGACCAAATATGATCATATATAATCCAAGAGCTGAGTAATGTACCATGTCGCGCATGCTGTAGTGTATACTAGTCACTGAATCACTGGCACCAATTTCCTGGTATGTCCCACAAGTCACATTAATCATTAGACCTGCATCATTTTGGAGAAAATAATGAGGCAACTTGGCTGCAACGTTCAGAAGGCCTACGCGGGGGTGTATGTACTCGAGAAACGGAAATCTTCTGATAAACTCAGGTCTTTCGTAGAAAACGAACTCCTCAGAAGCACTTGGGCTCGGCCAGTCTTTTAACTTCCACAATAGCGGAAGACCTGTCTCTTGTTGTTTTCCATATGTATATGCTTTTGTGAACTCTTCAAGTTTTACATCAACCTGTGAAATAAGTTATGAACATTAATGAATCTGTGACTCAACAATGTAAAGATATCAATAACAAAATTAATCACCTCTGAACCCTCCAAGCAGTCTATAGCCTTCAAGAATGAATCATGTTCTCTCAATTTCTCCTCCGAGACCTCGTCTATATCCCTCAACATAGTCTCGAGATCCCATCCAGAGCATGACGACTCATCAAGTACCCCTTTTACAATAACAAGCCGACCCTCTGCCCATTGTTTCTCAAAATTAGCTACTCCATCAGATTTAATCGTTTCAAGCCACGGGCTGTACACGTAGTTGTCATCGCACTCTTCTCTCTCAGAAAACTTGCAGAATTTGGAATCACACAATTCAGGGTTCTGAAAATCTGACACCTTGCAGCCGGTAACAATCTCCTCAGCATTTTTCACAAGTTTCGCAACCCAATTCATCTTGAAAATGCGAGCGAGATTCAAAGATGGGGAACCGCAGCCTCCATATTCCTTAGGAGGGCAGGGGATGCTCCCATCACAGTTGGCTTTCCACTCTGGAAACTTGCATGAAAAGTTAAGTCTTAGTTTAGGATATCTTGTTCTTTCTCTTATGATTTGGTTGGTCTCACTAACGTCAACTGAAGACTCTGCCCGTAGATCTTGACAGCATCTTAGGCAAAGGTCATATCGGCAGTTCGAACAATGACGGTAGTAGTCAACAACCGGTATCCGACACACATTACTACGTGAAATGAAACTTCAGTTAGAACACGTACAATAATACGAAGTGCATGTGCAATTGATATTGAGTCAAATAAGAAGAAGGGCATGTAAGAAAGATAAAAGGTACCAGCACATCTGCTCATCTGCTTTCAGTCTTGCCCTGACAAGATCAATCTCAGTTCCTAAAGCATAGAATAAATTAGTGTTAATCGCAAAAACTTGGTACAAGTAATATAGCTCATCAATCATCATTGTGAATAAAAACTCTTCTCACCACGAAGCCTCTTCTCTAGTTCTACTTCCGTACATTGTTCGAGATGGATCTGCTTTATCACTGGAAGGACAGCCAATAATAAACGATAAAGATACTGTAACTTGTCCAAAACGGGTATTTCCTGGATCCGTAACTGCAGTTTTTTACAAAGAGCCATCTCATGGTCCCAAATTGTAACCCAAAAAATAGGTAGCAGCAGTATGAATCTATGGATATACAAGATCATACCTTTATTGTATTATCAGAACGCAGGCAAGGTTTGCAATTACACAAACCACGACATGCAGGGCAAACCTTTTCGACTTCTTCAAGTGATATCTCCGAGTACCTTAAATACATGATACATATTCAGTACGCTGAACCAGTTCTAGCATAGGTTTATAGAATTCTGGTATAAAAAGAACTTAGTTCCACCTTGCCAATAGACAAGTATCGCAGAAGGCTCGCTGATTGCATTTGAGGCAAGATATGATTCTTTCTCTGTCTTTTTTCTGACACTGATGGCAGATTTCCCCCAAAGACTCTGCAGACACATCTGTGCTTGCTGCTGAGTATTCCTACAACCCATAAAAAACAGTTAGTTTCACCCTCTCTTCAAACTCTATCAAACAAATGAGAAACTACAAATTTACCATCGGACTCATGCTCTGGTGTGATCTATTGCGTGACGGAACCATTACAGCAACAGATGGTGGTGTCCTATAGGATCTAAAGCTTTCTTCATACATTCCAAGATCTCTAGCAGACTCATCGTTGAAATCCACTGCAACACGTGGGGAGAAATTCCTCCTCATTGGTGTCTCGGGGGAGTATTGAATCAGGCTTTTATTATGTCTCTTCTCACTAATACTACTATTCTTGGAAGCAGATGCATGACCATTATTATAGTGTTCAAAGCTGGAGAGTGGTATCTCAATATCATCAATCTTCCCTTCCGAATATGTATCTGCTTCGCCCAATGATGATCTTTTTATTTTCTTCTGGCTCGCCCGGATAGCTGAATTAGCCGCCCGTTTCTTTGCCTGGATATAGTGCTTCTCACATACGGTCTTATCAGGCATGGACATTGCAGTGCATCTCCACTGTTTACCATCCGATCTCTTGCACCTTAAATCATCTGGAATCCCAAGAATACCCTCACCATTGACGTTGCCATTGCCATTGCCGGAACCGGATCGAGTTTGCTCACTCGCACTCATTCTAATCACTGAATCAGAAATTTCATCAAAATCGACCTGCATTGTTTAGTAAGCCACAACACGTAAGATTTTCAAACCAAAATCAGATTTTGAGCACAACCCAAAAAATCCCACTTTAGTAAAACCCGTAAATTCTCCCAAATCAACGAACACATTCAATCAATCAAAACACTGAAAGAATTATGGATACACAGAACAAAAGAGAGTTTCGCAACGGAACCAAGAATAATCTGAAAACTCCACACTCATGATCATTGAGAGCCTAAGAACTCTACAGATACAATCCTATACACATCTGCCTAACAGTATACGATAGAATAAGGGTTCGTACGAATTTAAGAAGACCAAAAGAAGAGAGCGCGGAAATCGCTAATAGCTAAAAGTCGAACGCATAATTGAAATCTGGTTTGAAGATGGGAATTCGAAAGCCTTAACATGTATATAAGTGTATATCGATGTGTATTAGGTACATTAATAATTGATCATGGTTACAGTAAAGAAAAGGAAACCCCAAACCTGAAATTAGGGTTTTGCTCGAGTGGAATTGCAGAGGTGAGATTGGAGAGAGAGACCAATCATGTTCAGGGACACTTGTATCTCCGATTTTTCTCTTTTTTTTTTTCTTTTGCTTTTCTGTTTATTTTTTTCCCTTTTCTCTTAGGATTTTGTTCTCACTACTGTAACTGAGAACTAACTAAACTCTTATTCGGACAGAACATGGGTTCACTTGATTTTCTTCTTTCTTTTTTTTTCAAATGTGGTGTTGGGTTTCACTGAACAATCATAAGATATTACAGATACTAAATATGGATCCAAACCAAAATTATGGGGCAAATCAATTACAAATTTATATTTTGAATACTAGGTGATATTGTAACTAAAAATAACTTTAACAAAACAAAATGATGAAATTACCAAATGAGAAATAACATATCTATACATGGATAAAGTACTTTTTACCATATTGAGTTAGAACTACTTGATGCGTATTGCAATTATCCGTATTTCGAATATAGCTCAACAACAACAAAATATTTGATTAGTTTTTATTTTATTTTTTCAACATATAAATTATATTAATCTTTCGATTCAAAAAGAATGCATCTTGTTTACAAAAATACAAGATCTAAGCACAAAAACGTGCTTAGAAGGAAGCAGATTGAACATTTGTGGTATGCCACATCAAAAAAATATTTTAATAGGCCACACTTTGAATATTTTTTATGATCATGCTTTTTTCTTTCTAAAAATTCATCTTAGTTAATTAAAATGTTGGTTTAGTTAAAAAGTATTAGGATATTGGTTCGGTTTAAAATCAATTAGATTTCGGTTTAGAAGTTTGGTTTACTTAAAATTATACCAAACGCTTATAATCTTTTATAAAAGTGAACTCTCTATTTTTTAAGAACTTACAAGATCTCTTCTTCTTCAATGAATGAATTTATCTTTTCTCATTTCTTTCTTTACTCTAAGATGGTAACAGAGTTTTAAATTCGAAATTCAGAGGTTGAGATCATGCTTCTTCTTCGTTTCTCTTAGCAAATATGTTATTTTGTGTTATATGAATGACACGTGATTGCTTTGAAGAAGGGTGACGCTTGTTGCTTGGTGATCAAGTTATTTATGATTCACTAAATAGATATTTTCCTCTTATCTTCTTATTTTGTTCATATTTTTACTAGATTAAGTTTTCATCTCTTATAAAGGTTTTTGTCTTGTCGTTATATTCTTTACCGAAAAACTATTATGACATATTGTTATGTCTCTTAAGTCGTGCTCTTAAGTTTCGTGTTGTTGCTTGTGAGTTTCCCGAACCTTAGCCCCTTGCGTGCTTTGCTTCGTTGATCTATTAATAAATCGTACTTTCTTGTATATTAAGTCTGTTTTCGTGTTGTATACGATTCAACTCTGTTTTCTATATTATTTTGGTTTTGATTAACGGATTATTCCACCGATTCATCGTTCTCTTTTTCTTCAATTCACAGTCATTTTTCTGAGAATCTGTTTGATTTAGGTATATATCGCCAATTATTCCGCCATGCAAAAGGATATTTCTGATTAACTTCTTGGTTATTTCACCGAGATTTCTTCTTCTCTCTTTGCTACAATAGTTGTTGTTAGAAGAAATCCACCACGACATGGGAAAGGTATTGGAATTTTGAAGACGAATTCATCAGCCAAAAAGAAGACTCGTTCTGTTAAATCATTAACATCTGACCAAGGTCTGGAAGAAACAGAGACAAATTTACAGAATTTGACTCAAGGTCAACTCATCATTACTGGAGTTCAAAGCTCACTGTACTTTCTTGCATCCGGAGACAATCTAGGATGAGTCTTATCACCGAGGTACTTAATGGAACCAACTATAACACCTGGATTTTGGCTATTGCAACAGCTCTAGAAGCAAGAATAAGCTTGTGTTTGTGAATGGTTCTATACGTAGACCATTTGATTCTCACACTCACTTCAAGATTTAGTCCAGATGCAACATTATGGTAAAGTCTTGGTTATTGAGCTCAATTGAGAAAGAAATTTACAGTAGTATCTTGAGTTTCAACGATGTTCCAGAGATATGGAAGGATTTGCTTATGAGGTTTCACATTACAAATTTTCCAAGATCTTATCAGATTACTCAACATGTTTGGAATCTTCAACAAGGATCAATGTCTTTGTCTGCTTATTATACAAAGTTGAAAACCTTATGGGATGATTTGGATGGTGCAGAGTGTGTGAAGACCTACAATTATTGCCAATGTTGCAAAGCAATAGTCACGAAATTTGAAAATTCAAAGATCACTAAGTTCCTTGATGGTTTGAATCTTATGCCAATATAGAAGGATGAATTATAATGAAGAAGAAAATTCCAGACTTGGCAGAAGTATACAATCTTCTAGATCAAGACTTTAGTCAGAGAAACATCAATCTGATTCACAATGCTTCTGCATTTCAAGTTAGTAATTGAAAACAAGATCAGTCAACTTTGGTCAATGCTAGCTCCACAAATCAGAAGAATCAGAGGACCCACAAGCTCTCATTGTCGTTATACAGGTCATACTATTATTGACAAGTGCTATAAAATCCACATATATCCTCCAGGATTCAAGCACAAAACAAAACAGAATATGGAAACAATGAAACATAACATGTCAAAAGGCGATGGTTGCTCAGATTACATATCCTAACACTGAATATGGGACAACATTGTCACAAGAATGCTGAAAAATCTTTCTAAGGACCAAATAGAAGGTGTCATAGCTTACTTTAATAGCCAACTAAGGACTCCTTCAACAATGGATAAGACTGCAACAACTTCGAATAAAACATCACATCCACTTCTGGTATGGCTTTCTAGAATTTTAGTTTGAATTTTGTTGGAGTTTTAAGAGTAATTGGTAGTGTTTTCTCTTCTCAGTCTTGGATAATAGATAGTGGAGTTTCTCATCATGTGTCAAGGGATAAAAGCTTATTTGAGAATATGACTCAATCTGTGAACAAATTAGTTTCTTTACCTACATGTTTGAAAGTTCAGATATCATGCACTGGAAGTATTTGATTGAATGATTATTAGGTTTTTGAACAATGTATTGTTTATTCCAGATTTTTGTTTGAATCTTCTTAGTGTCATTCAACTAACCAAGGATGTTAAGTGTCGGTTGGTTTTTGATGAGGAAAATTTTATGGTTCAGGATCCTATCAGGCTGATTGGTCAAGCTGAATAAGTGAACAACCTGTAATGTGCTTGATAACAGGATTTTACTCAGTTTTTCAAATCCTATTATACTTATGTCGATGTAGTATAATAAGTTCAATCCAAGTGGGAGTGTAACTAGCAATTAGAATGTGATAGACTACTCTAGTTCAAGCCAGATCAATTTAATGGTTTGTTATATATTAACCTAAGTGAGCAATTCAAACAACAAGAAACAAAAAAGTAAACAACCGGAACGAAGCGAAGTGAAAACTAAACGGCAGAACAAAGTGCAGTAAAGAGAAATTAGCATGACAAAGTGCAGTAAAGAGCAAAAGTCGAGTGTGAGCAATAAATGAGAAAAAAGGGTTTCTTAAGGGGCGGAGATCATGGACCAGCGTTTCACTTAAAATCACAAAATCGCTTAACAAACTCAAACATAGCGGATCTCTAGGCAATAAACTTACAACTATTGAGTCCACTCTCGCGACAAACAACCTTTGTAAAGCTATCTACTGACCTTATCATCATAAGCGTTTAACAACCCAACTAGTGTGAAGCAACAGTTTAAACGAGCCTAATAAACACCTTAGACAACTAATCCCTTAGTCTAAGAATGTAGATTTTTGAGATGGGTAAATCAGACACTTCAACACACCTGTCGGGAGCTAAACGTCTAAGATCATGTTTCAATTGATCAGAAAGGAACAAGCATTAATAACACCGAAACAAAAGAGATCAATATTATTATACTCTTAAGTGACTTAGAAAACCTTAAGGTCCATGCTGGTTTAATTCGTTCCCTCAAGAATCCTAAGTTAACTATTCATATTTCATGGGTGAAACAATTAAAATAACAATCAAGGTGGAAGACATAATAATAAAATTCAGAAAGTAAACTTAGACTAAAAGCAAACTGAAACTAAATTGAAAGGTCATAAAACGAAAGTAGAATTCTTGTTCTGGAAGTACAACAATGAAAAGCTCAAAAAGTTTTGAAGAAAACGTTCCAAACTCCCTCTTCTCTTTTTGTTTGTAACACTATTGGGGTATTTATATTAATCCCCCATTAAACATAAAAAGTAAAAATGAAGAAAAACTAAGAAAGATAGTTGACTCGACTTCGTGGGCCGAGTCGAGTGATTGGCCCGTCAAATGTGAAGTGGACTCGGTCCATCAAAGGTGAAGTGGACTCGACCTGTCAAAGGTGAAGTTGACTCGGCCCGTCAAAGGTGAAGTGGACTCATCCCATCAAATGTGGTTCCACACACCATTCGAGTCCCGTTTAGTGAGTTACCGTTGAGTGCCAATTTGAGTCCAACGTTCATGAAAATAACTCTAAATGCAATGTGGATGCTATGCAAATATAACATGGGCGTACAAAATATATATGACTCGAATATGATGTAAATGCAACATATATGTATGAAAAGTGAACTAAAAATGGCTCCTAAAATATGTTAAAATGCATGTACATCAGTGCTGGATAGAGCTTTGATTTATTACCAGAATTTGAGTCATTATAATCTATGTTAATGAAGTTTTTGATAGTATTTTGTGGCATAATAGACTTGGTTATGCATCAGTTTCCAGAGTTGATATAGTGTCCAATGTCTTGGGTTTAAAACAAGTTAATAAAGAGTATGTACCTTGTAGAGTTTGTCTTCTTGCTAAATAGAAGAAATTGTCATATATTTCTGAGATCTCAATATCGATATTTTTTTATGGATTGCCATCTGCAATCAAGGTTTTGGCCTTCTTCATATTGATGTATGGGGTCCCTTTTCGGTTCCCAGATGAAGGATACAAGTATTTTTTGACCATATTTTATGATCACGGGAGAGTAACTTGTATATATCTATCAAAGGCCAAAAGTGATGTTTTTCAAATTTTTCTAGACTTCATTATAATGATTGAAAATCAGTTGCTGACCATAGTTAAAGTTGTTCGTGCTAACAATGTACTATTATTAAAATTCGAAGACTTATACAGACACAAAGGTATTAAACCATACTATTATTGTCTAGATACACCAGTGCAAAACTCATTTGTATAGTGGAAACATCAACACATCCTTAATGTGTTTCAAGCTAGTATTCCTCTTGAATATTGGGGGAGAATGTGTATTAATTTCAGTGTTTCTCATCAATAGAATTTCGACTCCTCTGTTAAAGAACAAGTCTCCATACCTGATATACACGTTTTTAGCATGCACTAGGAGTCTCATTTAGTTAGTTTAAGCATACATTTCTACTACATTCTCATCATTTTTAGAGTCTAAATAGCCATATTCATATGCATTAGCATGTACATTGCATTCAAGGAGATTTCACGTAGTAGAGCATATAAATAGAGCATTCAAGACAAACAGTGGCTAAGGGAGTCACAGAAGCTGAAGAGTCACATAAACTGAAGAGTCACAGAAGTTGAAGAGTCACAGAAGCTAAGGAGTCACAGAAGCTGAAAAGTCACATGAGCTAAAGAGTCACAGAAGGCTCTCGGTGAACTCGAGCCGAGGTCGAATTAGAAGATCGAGCTTGGAAGAGTCTACACACACCCTGGACATAATCGAGCCAAAAGGTCACGGTGGGCTTCAAACTTTCTACTTGTGGGCCTTTTCAATATTTGGGCCAGACTGAAGTTGAAATCCAGTGCACGCTGGTTCTCATAATGGGCCGAGTTGATCTAGGGTTTTACTAAGAGCTAAGTATAAATACTCTTACATGTTGCAAAAACGGGGAACCCTAGTTCTTACACTTTTTCTTGAGAAGCAAACTTAGAGCTTTGTAATCGAACAAAACCCTTTTGATTTCGAGTTTACGTTTTATGCAATTTAGTTTTACGTTCAATGTTGATTTCATACCTTTTTCGAATTCTTTATTTATGCAATCGAATTTTGACTTTGTGCTTTGTGTTAAATTAATGAGTTTTGAGTCGTCATATAAGGCTCATGAAGATGAGTTAGGGCAGTGTGGTGCTTAGGCTTTCTAGGTCGCTTGAGGTTAGAATTACTTAGGTCTTATATGCTTTGGTATTTTCATCACTAGCTTCATTCTGAGACGCTCTAGCACCAATGGATGTTTGATAAAGTGTCTGACGGAATCACTTCAGAGATTCACATGCTCTGCTCGCGGGATTGAATATCATTCCGACTAGATTATCAAACGCGTATGGCGATAAGGTCTGTTAGTAGTCTACTCGAGTTTGTTTGCCACATGAGTGGATTCATTACTTGTGTTCTCGTTGCCTAGAGATTGGCTTTGTTGAGTGTAGTCAAGCGCCTAGTTAATTAAAGAGTCACGCTATTCCATGATTCTCAATCCTCACGAACATGTTTTTTCACCCGGTGTCAATTTTAGTTAATACATTATTGTGTGCTGCTTTGTTTAAATTCTCGATTTTTGTTACTTGCTTATTTATCTTTATTTTAACGATTGATTTAGGTTGTTAGACAAATTACACTCTGATTGGCTTGGATTAGAACAGTTAACTGCATCCTCATTGTTAATTACATTCTCATTTGGACTGACACTTATTATACTACAATGACATCTCAATATAGTAGGATTTGACAATAGACTAAAATCTTGTTATCAAATTGGCGTCGTTGCCAAATGAGTTTTTGCTAGTTACAGTTAGGATTGTTAACTTTTTAAACTCAAGTTCTTTTTACCTTTCGTTACATACTCACTTGTGGTACTGTGTTCTGTGTTCTATTCCAGGTGATTTCAACCTCCAGGACGTCAGCTTGATCCTACTGCTCAGTTTGACTTCATTCAATTTATGTAGACACGTTCAAAAGGAAATCATAATTTTCTTGAGCCTCTTGATAACATTAACCAACTACCACACGAGTTAAGAGCGCAGAGAAACCAAGTCCGCAGTACACTTACAGAGCGTGTGAGAATGAACGCAGACACATAATCGAACACACACGTCCCTCCTATCTACCAGCCTCAACAAAGGAGGCCGCAAATAATTGGAGATGGCATGCACCAAGCACTCACACCCAGAAAAGTGGGATTGTTTCCCCAGCCATAACGAACAACAATTTCGAGATCAAGAGCAGTCTTATCTCTATGATGCAAAATAGACAGTTCCATGGTCTACATTATGTAGATTTGCTTGATGACTTAGACGAATTTGAGCGGCTCTGTAGACTGCAAATGCTCAATGGAGTAAGTGAGAATGCATTCAAACTGAGGTTGTTCCCGTTTTCTCTCGGAGACAAAGCCCACATTTGGGGGAAGCACATACCGCAAGGCTCCATCACTTCATGGGATGCTTGCAAATCAGCGTTTCTCGCCGAATTATTTTCCAACTTTTGAACTGCAAAGTTGAGCCACGCTATCTCTACCTTTACCCAACATAATTATCAGTTTTAGTGCCCACATCATGGATACCCTGCTGAGACTCTGCTCAACAATCTCTACAGAGGTGTTCACCCTAACATCCGAAGGCTATTGGATACCGCCAACCATGGCAATTTCCTTAACTAGGACGTCACTGAAGGTTGACAGCTAATGGAGAATATGGCACAGGCTGACAAGCAGTATAATGAGGACTACGACAGGACGGTGAGAAATATAGTGGACACAGACACAGTCAGTAGGAAGAAGCTCAATGCCCTAAACGTGAAATTGGACCAAATAGGCAGGTTGTTGCAAGTACAACAGAAACATGTCATTTTCATGACTGGAGACGAACATATTCCTGATGAGGAGAATGATCAGGTTGAGGAGATCAGTTATTTGCAGAATCAGGAAGGTGGTTACAGGCAGTACGACAACTACAAGCAACATCCAAACCTCTCATACAGAAGCAACAATGTGACAAATCCCCAAGACTAGATCTACCACCCGAAACCCCAACACGCCCAGTCGAATGCATTTGTCCCTACGCAGCAATATCATAAGGGTTACCAGCCATCTGCAAACGTACCACCTGGGTATGAAGCACACATTCCACCAACTACTACACAGCCACCAGAAGTTTCGAACCTAATCCAAGAGATCCTGAAAGGTTAGAAAGCGTATGTTGCTAAAGTCAAGAAGAAGTTTGCAGAAGTGCACTCCAAGATTGACGCCTCTCAGAATGATCTCGCGTGCAAGTTTGAGACACTGAACGCAAGACTCAAGTATGTAGAGAGTCAACAAGCATTGCCTTCTACTATGAAGACAACTAGGCAACTTGCAGGGAAATCAATTCCCAACCCAAAAGAATATCACGCCAATGCTATCACTCTGAGAAGTGGACGAGAGTTGCTGATTCGTGCAGAGAGTTATAAGGATATTGAGGTCAGTAAGGTTTAGGAGGTGGAGGATTTTCTCATCAAGGATAATACAAAAATTTCCACTGCAAACCAGCCACTCGAGATAGAGACTCGACATGGAGCTGTTTGTAAACCACAGTCTGCTGAAAAACTCACACCTAAAGATAAGCTCGACACAACAGACCAAGCTGAACCCAGACCCTACACGCCAGACGCTCATCCACCTATAGGAACCCCTGAAAAAATAAACCCTTTGTTCTTACACCATACAAACCCTAATTACCTTTTCCCTAAAGGTTCAAGAAGGAGCTTACTCACAAGTACAAAGCGCTCTTTGATACGCGGATGAAAGAGATTGAGGTGAAGATTCCTATTTTGGACATTTTTATGCTAATGCCTCCATACCAGAAATTCTTAAAGGACGTAGTCAAATAGAGAACTCAAGAAGTCGAGGGTATGGTCGAACTGACACACGAGATTAGCTCCATAATTCAAAGGACAGTTGTGCTAAAAAAGCTTGGTGATCCTGGAACCTTTACAATCTCATGCTCGTTCGGACCCTTATCATTCAACAAGTGGCTATGCGATCTAGGTTCTTCAATCAGCCTCATGCCGCTTTCAGTTGCAAAAAGGTTAGGTTTTCTTGATTATAAGTCCTGCAACATCTCTTTGATTCTGGCAGATAGGTCAGTGAGTACCCCTCACGACATCCTGAAAGACCTTCATGTGAAGGTGGAAGGAGTTAAGATACCAACAGATTTTGTTGTCTTGGAGATGGAAGAAGAATCTAAGGACCCTCTATTTTTCAGAAGACCTTTCTAGGCCCCAGCAGGCGCTTTAATCGACGTTAGGAATATGGTGATCGAACTGAACCTGGGTCCAGATCTTAAAATGAAATTCAACATAAATGATGCAATTAAGAAGCCATCGATCGAGGGTTAGGTGTTGTCAGTTCACGAAATGGACACTCTTGCTGATGAGTTGTTAGAAGAATTGGCAGCAGAAGATCAACCGCACGTTTTGTTGACAAGGCCAGCTAATGAGGGGTACTGGAGTCTGGAAGTTGAGAAATTGGACTATGCGAGCTCAAAGGGTAAAGTAGTGACACTACACTCGAGTGTATCTGAGCCAGGCTCGAATCAGAGACTCGAGCTGCAAGTACTTGAATATTCTACGCCTGGCGTCACTGATGAGTGGTATAAGCTCAAGGCATCCAAAGTGGAACTGAAACCACTTCCTGCATGGCTAAGGTACGCCTTTTTAGGCTCTAATTCCACTTATCCTGTAATTGTCAATGATAGCTTGAGTGATGATGAATTGAGCATGTTATTGACTGAGCTTAAACATTTTAGAAATGCCATAAGATACACACTTAAAGATATTAGAGGAATTTCACCAAATTTTGGCATGCATAAGATACACTTAGAAGATGAATCTCATTCTAGTGTAGAGCCCCACAGGACATTGAACCTGAGCCATAAAGAAGTGGTTAAAAAAGACCATTTCACTTTGCCGTTTATTGATCAGATTGTTGAAAGGTTGTCAGGTAAAAAGTATTACTATTTCCTTGACGTGTATAACAATTCCTTTCAGATCCCTATACACCCGAATGATCAGGAAAAACTATTTTTACCTGCCCTTATGGCAATTTTGCTTACAAATGCATGTTGTTTGGGTTGCGCAATGCTCCTGCTATATTTCTACGCTGTATGACTTCCATTTTCTCAGATTTGATCCAGGATGTAGTCGAGGTGTTCATGGATGATTTTTCCGTCTATAGCTCTTCCTACTCTTCCTGTTTGTCAAATTTGTGCAGGGTGCTTAGTTGGTGCGTGGAGACCAACCTTGTGCTCAACTGGGAAAAATGCCACTTCATGGTTTAGGAAGGGATAATGTTGGGGCACAAGATATCTGAGAGGGGTATTGAGGTTGACAAAACAAAGATTGAGGTCATGGCTCAGCTGCAACCCCCTAAGACAGTGAACGGTATTCAAAGTTTTATGGGTTACACTGGGTTTTTTAGAAGATTCATCAAGGACTTCTCCAAAATTGCAAGACCCCTGACGAGCCTATTATGCAAAGAGGTCAAGTTCAATTTCAACCTTGAGTGTCTCGAAGCATTCCTTAAGATTAAATAGGCGTTGATATCTGCTCTAATAATCCAAGCTCCAGACTAGGATCTCCCATTTGTGATCATTTGCTATGCAAGCGATTTTGCTGTTGGAGCAGTCTTGCGTCAGAGAAAGGAAAAGAAGTTGAATGTGATACATTATGCCAGTAGGACTCTAGACAATGCCCAAATCAAGTATGCCACCACAGAAAATGAACTTCTTGTTGTAGTTTTTGCGTTTGAAAAAATTAGATCGTACCTGGTGGGATCCAAGGTTATTTTTACACAGACTACACAACGCTGAAATACCTTATGAAGAAGAAAGACGCTAAGCCCAAATTATTGAGATGGGTACTGCTACTACAAGAGTTTACTTTGGAGATTGTGGACAAACCTGGAGTAGGGAATGGAGTGGCGGATCACCTGTCGCGTATGATGATTGAGGAGTCGACCCCTATTGATGACTAGATGCTAGGGGAGCAACTTATAACTTTAGGAGCAGAAGAAAATTGTTCTCAAATCAGCAAGAAGCTAGTTGGATCCACTCTACCTTGGTATGCAGATTTGGTCAATTACCTAGTCGTTAGTGAAGTGCATAACTGTTTGGATTCTTATCAGAGGATGAAGTTTTTCAGATATGTCAACCACTACTTCTGGGATGAACCCTACTTATACAAGAAATGAGCAGATGGTTTATTCAGAAGGTGTATAGCAGAAGAAGAAGTTCACAGTGTTTTGGAGCATTGTATGAGTCTGCTTACGGTGGACATATTGCCACATTCAAGATTGTTCAGAAGATTTTGCAATCAGGGTTATGGTGGCCGACTGTGTTTAGGGATACTCAGAATTTTATCTCCAAATGTGATATGTGTCAGAGAATGGGTAGTATTAGTAGAAGGAACAAGATGCCATATAACTTAATTCTAGAAGTTGAGATATTTGACTGCTGGGGAATCAACTTCATGGGGCCATTCAATCCACCATCCCATGGGAATCGCTACATTCTTGTCGCAGTGGACTATGTCTCGAAGTGGGTAGAATCTGTAGTAAGTCCGACTAATGATGTTAGGGTCGTCATCAAGCTGTTCAAGAGTATCATTTTCTCCAGATTTGGAGTACCTCGTGTTGTAATCAGTTATGGCGGCTCTCACTTCATCAATAAAGTGTTTGAGAATCTGTGGAGGAAGAAAAGAGTTAAGAATAAGGTAGGTACGCCTTATCATCCACAAACCAGTGGTCAAGTGGAAGTTTCAAACAAGCAGATCAAGACTATTTTAGTTCGAGTTGTTGGGGTGTCAAAGTATTGTGGGGTACAAAGTTCATAAATTTCGATCACCAGACAGCACAAGAGAAAAGGGTCGTGAACTTGCATGAGTTAGAGGAGGACAAACTTGAAGTTTATGAGAGCTCAAAAGTGTACAAGGAAAAGACTAGAGCCTCTCACGACAAGAAGATTGCACACAAGAAAATCACAGCAGGCGACCAAGTGTTATTGTTTAACTCGAGGCTAAAGTTGTTTCCTGGAAAATTGAAGTCAAAATGGTCAGGTCCATTCCAAGTTAAAGAAGTTTTGACATATAGAGCTATTACATTGATCAATAGGGAAGGAAACAATTTCACTGTGAATAGGCAGAGGGTAATGTAGTATCGATCTGATGAGACTGTTCACGAGAGTACCTCAGTTTCTCTCGATGAACCAATTGGCCTTTGAAAGGGTGAAAGTCAAGCTCAATGACTTTAACAAAGCGCACTTGGGAGGCAATCCCATGCATATCCTTGAATATATTCTAATTAAGCTTTTACAATTTTTACTTTTTTCGCGTCTTGATTGATATTTGATTTTCAGGACTCGAGCACCAGAGCACAGTCAATACTCGAGTCTAATTCAGTTTGTTAAAAAACACATTTGACTCGACCACGCCCCTCCAAGCGCCGCTGCTACAACTCGCCTCAAGCGCCCCGCCAAGCTCACACGAGCCGCCAAGCTCACAAGAGTCGCATCACGAACCGCCCAGCTTGAACCATCTCGAGTCTAACACGCACCGACACAAGCCATACTGCCAAGCCGCCAACCAAACTCGACCCAGCTCGAGTCTAGTATGCGTCTCCACGCTTGAATACGGGCCGACAAGCTCCGATTTACGCGTTGCCACCACGTCTTCAAAGCCGCCAGCATGTGCCCCATAGCGCCACGTCGAGACGCCAAGCTCACAAGAGTCGCATCACGAGCCGCCAACTTCACTAGAGCCGCATCACGAGCCGCCAAGCTCACAAGAGCCACATCACAAGCTGCTAAGCTAAGTCAAACCCCGTCAAGTGCCACCAAAAGCACTCTACCTCGAGCCGCCAACACCACTTGAGCTCGAGCCACCAACACCACTTGACCTCACGCCACCAAAAGCATCTTGTCCTCGCGGCACCAACATCACGCCTCCGTGCGCCTCGACCCAGTCTGAGTGTGTGTCATTTTACTCCGAGACGCCAAGCTAGAGTCAACTCGAGCTCGATCTTCCTTTACCCAAGTTGCCCTTCTCGCTGCCTCCAGCCGCCTACACGCGCGCCGCAAGCCGCCAACATGGGCATCTACACGCCACCACACGATAGTCGTATGACAGCTGTAACACCAGTCCCTCTTCCCCCGCTGAGGTATGACTACACCACTCCTCGTGTATATATTATTGCATACTTTTATTATGTTTGCTGATTTGAGATCCTTTTTCATTCTTTTATCTACACAAGAGACTGTGTGATTTAAGTCTGGGGGAGGATTCTAGACATCATTTGATCACGTTTTCTTTTTTCTTATTATTGTTTTTCATGCATTCATAATTTACATTGCATTACACGTATGTTAAAAAAAACGTTTAACCTTTGAAAAATACAAAAATAGAGTGTGATGTAGTCTACATTCATTTAGGCTCGAGTCTAGTTACGCATTGAGGACCATGATGACTTCACCTTTCAAGCTTGCTGAATTTTTTGCATGGCTAACGTTTTGAGAGTATGACCTGTTCAGTACTGCAGTTTAGAATATTAAAACTGGAAACTGAGTTGTAGCATTCAAATAAGTTTGTTTTGGTTTTGAGTCCCCGTTGAGCAACTTCTTCTCTGAATTTGTTCTTGCGTGTTTGCTTGAGGGCAATCAAAGAATAAGTCTGGGGGAGTTGACATACACGTCTTTAGCATGCACTGGGAATGTCATTTAGTTAGTTTAAGCATACATTTCTACTACATTCTCATCATTTTTAGAGTCCAAATAGCCCAATTTATATGCATTAGCATGTACATTGCATTCAAGGAGATTTCAGGTAGTAGAGCACATAAATAGAGCATTCAAGACAAACAGTGGCTAAGGGAGTCATAGAAACTGAAGAGTCACATAAACTGAAGAGTCACAAAAGCTGAAGAGTCACAGAAGTTGAAGAGTCACAGAAGCTAAAGAGTCACAGAAGCTAAAGAGTCACATGAGCTAAAGAGTCACAGAAGGCTCTTGGTGAACTTGAGCCGAGGTCGAGTCAGAAGATCGATATTGGAAGAGTCTACACACACCTTGGGCATAATTGATCCAACAGTCACGTTGGGCGTCAGCTCGAGGTAGAATCAACGCTGGACGCCAACTCGAGGTGGACGTCACGCAGAGTCAACTCGAGTGTCAGCTCTTAGTCAGAGCGAGTGTTAGTTATGGGTCAGCTCGAATGCCAGCACGAGTGTTAGCTCAAACTCAAGGTCGAGCGCATGAAGCTATAGATCGAGTCAAAGGAGCTGCAGATTGAGTGGGTCATGCTCTAGGCTTCAAACTTTCTACTCGTGGGCCTTCTCAATATTTGGGCCAGACTGAAGTTGAAATCCACTGCACGCGAGTTCTCATAATGGGCCGAGTCGATCTAGGGTTTTGCTAAGAGGTAAGTATAAATACTCTTACATGTTGCAAAAACGGAGAACCCTAGATTTTGCACTTTTTCTTGATAAGCAAACTTAGAAATTTATAATCGAACCAAACCCTTTTGATTTTGAGTCTACATTTTATGCAATTTAGTTTTACGTTCAACGTTGATTTCATACATTGTTCGAATTCTTTATTTATGCAATCAAATTTTGACTTTATGCTTTGTGTTAAATTAATGAGTTCTAAGTAGTCATATAAGGCTCATGAGGATGAGTTAAGGCAGTGTGGTGCTTAGGCTTTCTAGGTTGCTTGAGGTTAGAATTATTTAGGTATTTTCTGTTTTGGTATTTTCATCACTAGCTTCATTCTGATCAACTGAGGTTTGTTTTGAGACGCTCTAGCACTGATGGGTGTTTGATAGAGCGTATGACTGAATCACTTCAGAGATTCACATAGTCACAGATTAAGACTATTTATGAACAGCTTGCTAACACTAAGTCAAGCTCCGTCAAGAGATGCAATTGTGATCAAGTTAAAAAGCTTCTTGAAGAAGCAGAAACTAGTAAGATCATACAGTTTCTAATGGGTTTGAATGATGGGTTTAGTAACATTCGAGGCCAAATTCTTAATATGAAGCCAAGACCAAGTCTCATCAAGATTTACAACATTCTGAATCAAGTCACTACACCTGATAATTTGAATGCTCTGCTTCCATATGAAGGACATAATCAGAAACCAAAATGCTCACATTGCTCCAAGACTGGTCACACAGTTGACAAATGTTACAAATTCCATGGCTATCCACCAGGATATCTAGAAAGAAACAAAAGACTACTCCTATTGAACCTTCATTTGTAGATGCTAATATTACATCTCAACAAGGCTCGACTGAGAGTCTATCCCAAGAACATATTCAATGTTGATTTCTTTTTAAAGTTCCAAGCTTTAGCCTCCCAATAGTATGTCTTGCCTGGATGGTTCACTAGGTTCGACTTCAAAATCTGGTCCAATTACCTCTGAGATATCGGGTACCTTTTTTCCTCTTTACTCACATCCTTATTCTAACATGGCAATATGGAAAATACCTTTTGAAACTAAGTTGTCTACTAGGAAATGGGTTATAGATTCAGGGGAGAGTCATCATATTACTCATCTTAGAAACCTTTACACAGATTACAAAACGTTAGAGAGTAAATTTGTCACTTTACCTAATGGTTTAACTGTGAATATAGAAGGCTTTGGTTATATTCAATTGACTGATGAAATCTTTCTGCATAATATTCTGTACATTCCTACGTTTAAATTCAACTTGTTAAGTGTTAGTGTTTTGACTAAAAGTCTCCATGTTGAGTTTCATTTCAATGTTGAGTATTGCTATATTCAGGATCTCACTCGAGTATTGATGATTGGTCAATGCAGAGAAGTGGGAAATCTCTATATTCTAAGTGAAAATACTATCTATGTTGCTATGATTGAGTCGTATATTACCATTATTGCTAATAAGACTAAGTTGGGTATAACTCTTTTATGTTCTAGTTTGCATATAGATTACTCTACTTGGCATAAAAGATTAGGTCATCATGGTGTGACTAAATTGGATCTACTTTCTACTCTTTTATCTTTCGGAACATTGTCATGTATGTCATTAATCTAAGCAAAAACGTTTTTCTTTTCCTGTTAGGCATAATAGATGTGCTAAGTCTTTTGAATTGATTCACATTGATACATGTGGCCTTTTCTCTACTTATATTGTAAATGGTCATAGATTTTTTCTTACAATTGTCGATGACTATAGTCGTGCTACTTGGGTGTATTTGTTAAAGCATAAATCTGATGTTCTTAATGTTTTCCTTGGTTTTCTGAGCATGATTGAAACTCAATATGAAACTCGTATTTGCTCTATTAGATCTGATATCATGAACTTATTTTCACTAAATTATACTTAGAAAAAAGCATTAAAGCATTTTGTTCATGTCCTGAAACTCTTGAATTTTGTGGTAAAGAGAAAACATCTTCTAGTGAATGTAACTAAGCCTTAATGTTTCAATCTGGCATTCCATTAGTGTATTGGGGGAGTGTGTTCTCACAGATATTTTTCCCATCAATCGTATTCCATCTCCTGTTTTGCACAATGTCTATCTTTTTGAAGTTCTTTGTTTTAAATTTTTGGATTACATGTCTTTAAAATCCTTTGGTTGTTTATGTTATACATCCACTTCCTCTAAACAGCGAACTAATTTTGGCCATAGGGCTTGTGCTTCTGTCTTTCTAGGATATTCATCTGGGTACAAAGGGTATAAAGTCTTAGATGTAGAGACACACTCAGATTTAATTTCTTGACATGTTCAGTTCCACGAGGATGTTTTTCCTTTTGTCTCTTCGAATATCATAGAAAATTCAAAGAATTTCTTTCCTCATATTCATTAACCACATTCTATGGATGCTAATGTCTTGCATGTGCAATCATCCTCTCATGCTTACCCTCATCAAGTTGAGTCAAAACAAATGGCTCCTATTGAGTCACTTGTCACTCGTCACAGAAAATTTCCTTCCTATTTTAAAATTTCCATTGCTATACTAATATTAAACTCCCCACTCCTTATCCTCTCACAAACTATATTTCTTATTTATATATATATCTGAGCTTTTTGTGCTTTCATTAATATCATCACTTCCATAAAAATTCTTGAACACTATTTAGAGCTACGAAACTAAAGCTATGGTGTGATTTATGGGTCTGGAAATTGGAATTTTTCAAAGAACGGGTACAAATCTATTTATGGACTTAAATAGGCTTCAAGGCAATGGTTTCTCAATTTTTCCACAACTCTTCTTCAACTTGGCTTCTCTAAGTGTCATGGCGATCATACTCTATTTTACAAAGAATCTAACGGTAATTTTCAGGTGGTTCTCGTGTATGTAAATGACATACTGATTGCACTAATGAATCTATTATTGTTAACTTAAAGTCACATCTCAGTTCTATGTTTAAGCTTTGAGATCTTGATTCTCTGAAGTTTTTCTTAGGCCTTGAGATTGCTCAATCCGCTGTTGGGATCTCAATTTGTCAAAGGAAGTATATTTTAGATCTCATTGCCTATACAGGTTTCAGTCAATGCAAACCTTCTACAATACCAATGGAACCTAACCAGAAAATTTCACAAAGTGATGGTGAATTACTTGCCGATGCTAAATCCTATCGTAAACTGATTGGAAAATTTGAGTATTTAGCCAATACTCGACATGATATTGTGTTTGTTGTTTCCAAACTTGCACAATATTCTATTGCACCTCGTGATATTCATCTCCAGGCTACTCATAAGGTGTTACGTTATCTGAAGGGCACAATTGGTCAAGGCCTCTTTTACTCTGTTGATGTCAAATTCTGACATCCGAGGTTATACTGATTCTTATTGGGGTGCTTACCCTGACACTCACCAATCTCTAACGGGATATGCTATGTTTCTGGGTGATTATCTTGTTACATGAAAATCTAAAAAGCAAGATACAGTTTCTTTGAGTTCTGCAGAAGCTAAGTACATAGCCATGTCTATGACCACTAAGGAGCTCATCTAGTTAACATGAATCCTTCAAGATTTGCGCATTCCTATCACTTTACCTACCTACTTATATTGTGATAACACTGCAGCGATACATATTGCAAATAATCATGTATTCCATGAAAGAACAAAACATGTAGAAATGGCTGCCACAAAGTGCGAGAGAATATTGAAGAAGGGCTTCTCAAAACCATGTATATCCGAACTTATCTTCAACTAGCTGATGTTCTCACTAAAGTTCTCTATCCTACAACTTTTCATTCACTCATAAGCAAGATGAGTGTACATAATAATTATGCCCCTCCATCTTGAGGGGGAATATCAATTGGTATCGGTTTAGTTTGGTTTGCTTTACATATTGGTTTAAGCTTTGGCTTTGTATATATATGAGGCTGAATTGTATTGTTACAGATTGAGAAGAATAAAAGACTACAATTTTGTTAATCTCTTTCAACTAATAGTTTCAAGCTCTGGAATAATGAATCTTACCTCTCAAATTATATCGGCCAAAAGTCAAATACCAGTTTCATCAAGATGGTATATGATCTTAAAGTGTTAAACCTCTTTTGCTTACTCGCCTGAAAGCAAGCATTAGCACATACATATTATGAGGATTTGTTGACAAAAGAGCTTATGTGTATCTATATAATTACAAATCCACTGACTCTATATAGAATTTTTCCATAATAGGCTATGTTGAGATTCCATGATACAAGTTTATTTTCATTTATATATGAATAGGTTATCAAGCTTCTTTTATAGTTTCTTCTGCATTGATTTAATTTATATAAGTTTCTCAGATTACTCGATACTGATTTCTTGAAAGAGCTTACTTGATCCTGATTTGTTGAAAGAGCTTAAGATACATATGAAAAACTATTTAGATGCATCGACACCATTGTCACTCTTTCGCATTGATTGGTGAAGAACCTGAAAACTCATAATTGTCACTCTTTAGTAAAAATTACCTTGTTTTGTTCAATCCAAATGTTTTCATAACAACAAAAAGAGAGAAAAAGACAAGATAAAGGCAGGAATCTAAAACAAAGGTAGAAACTCGAGCTTGCAAATAAAACGTAATATTAAACAAAGGTAACAACTCGAGCTTGCAAAGAAAATGTAACATTAAATGCTTTTCCTCAGTTACAAGAGACACAAAGCTCTCCGTCGTTCCTGAAACCTGTTGATTTCCAACATTGTTTGCATTGTTTAATTCCTTTGGACAAAACATTAGCCAAAGTGCCGACGATATCAAAAACTTCTTGTAAAGCACTTGCAAAGTCAATTTCATCGAGCCACAATACCAATTCCTTGGAACATTTGTTTACACGCGAAGACAACAATCAAAAATTTTAATTACCTAATCATTCGTAACCAAATGTTTTTATAAAAAATTTGTCTCTCTTCGTTACCAAGAAAAAGAAAATTGGTCTCTCTGCTTGTTTACGAAAACATTTGTCTCTGTAGTTATTTCAGTCCACCTCAATCACATGGAATCACACATAATCATATAGATTCCCATGATAAATCTCTTCAAATCACCTAACTTTTTGTTTAAAATAAAATAAAAAACCACTAAATCACACAAAATATCTTAAGAATCTCCTAAAATCTCTCCAATTCTATTCAAACCAAAATTCTATCAAATCATCCGAAATTTTGGTTTCAATACACCCCTTAATTATCTAAATTTCAAGTTTTTCTAGTCCCACATTCTTCTAAAATAAGTTTCAAGCATTTTTCTAGTTACATATTCTTTTTATATTTCAAGCATCCATTTAAATATCACATGTAATTAGTTCGAAAACTCAACTATGTGAGTTTAATGATTCATTTTTAGAAAAAATTAGAGAAATTTTATGCATTATTCTTTTTCATTGTTGTAAATATTATAAAAACATTTGGTTAATTGATTTTAAGTTATAGAAATCACTTTTCTTTTGTTTGTCCCAAGTATTAAATAGGTTAGAGCATTTGCAATGGGAGATTTGTACAAGAGTCTCTCAAACAAAAAAATAACAAAAAAATAATAAATAATATTCTTTTATTGTAATAGTATCTTTAAATCCTAAGAACTTCTACCTATAATCTCTCAAATGAGAGACTTTCTTACTTTTTTTAAGATTTTCTTAATAAAATATAATATTTTATTATTACTTTTTTGATGAGAGACTTCCCTTGTAGATAGTTTTATAGGTTGAACACCTCTAGACAAACTTTGAACTAGGTAATATGTGTTGTGATTTAGGACTCTAAATTTGATTAGCTAAATTTAAATCCGTCACATCCGCTTTTTTTTACCCGGATTCATATCCAAATATGATAAAATATATGTAGTTCAATATTCACAAATATTTGGATCTCGAACCTCAGATATTCCAATATATTACTATTTTAGATATTTTTTTAATAAAAATAATATCATATTTGTAATAAAATAAGATTATGGTATAAAAACTATAAAAATTTAAATTTTTAACAGAGAATATCAAATTTATTTATTTTTTATTATTTATATTAAAATATTATTAAGAAATATGTTAAATTTCAAAAGGATCTAAAAATATTTGATTTTTTTTTATAAAAAAAACTACATATTAACATATCTAAAATTGTTTACATATTATAAAAATTATACACTAAATATTCTAAATTGGATCGGATCCGTATATTCGAAGGAAAATATTATTATTCGCATCCAGGTCAATATCTATTGATCCGTAATTCTTATTATCCGGATTTAAATCCGTTCATTTTGGATATCCAAAATTTCTGAATATAATCAAAATAAATCACAGGTCGGATCACAAGTAATATACTTTTTTTTTTTTTTTTTTTTTTTTTTTTTTTTTTTTTTTTTTAAGTATGTGAATTCAAACTCTTCTAAATCATATTTATGTAAATCCATTTTAGAAGATATTTGTATACATATCAATATTCCTATGTGAATTTGAACTTGGAAAAGTAGTAATATGCTATTAAGGGTAACTTTAAAAGATCCTCAAACCTTAAATTTTGAGATTTTTGCAAATCTAACAAAATCTTTAGAATTTTAAAATTTGAGGTTTTGAATAGTACACTATTAAATTTGAGATTTCACTATTTAAATCTTTAAAACTATCTGA
Organism: Lepidium sativum; assembly: GCA_023374145.1. Lineage (NCBI taxonomy): Eukaryota > Viridiplantae > Streptophyta > Magnoliopsida > Brassicales > Brassicaceae > Lepidium > Lepidium sativum. Next base: position 27,010 of record JAKUCM010001151.1, on the reverse strand, counting down.
TATGTATAAGTTTGTTCATGTAACTTTAAATTTGCTACTAAATTTTAGATTAAATAAGCACATCTAATATAAAATCAAACTTTTTGGTTTTGAATAAATATTACATAACATCAAAAAAGAAAGTTTATAAACAAAACATACATAATTTTTATAATACAAATTAACAATAAACTTTAAGACAAATTACAAAATGAAAAAGTAAAATGTAAGTATAATTCTTGTATGTTTGTCAGTTGGTTTATGGGTTAATATCATAGTATGGTAGAGATTTTTTCAAATCTATGTTTACTTTGGTATAGTTCAAGCAAGATTGGTGAGGGTTTGATTGATAGAGTTCGTTACAAGTTTTTGTTAGTGTAGAGAATTTGTTTTACATGTGGTAGAGATAGTCTCGTAATTTAGGTTTGAATGGTAAAGTTTGGTAACGGTTCGGTAGAGTTCTTCATCTGGTAAATTACAATAACCGTTACCCAATTTCAACATGAGAAAACACCTTATAAATTGAACTTTACCAAACCAGACGGGTAACAACACCAACTATACCATTACGTGATATCAACTATACTACCTTACATATTGAACTCTACCAAACGAGACGGGAATAACACCAACTATACCACTACGTGATATTAACTCTACTACCCTATACATTCAACTCCACTAACACTACAAGAGAACATTAGTTTAGGGACCATTTTTTACAACGTTTTTGGGACGTCGTAAAATTGGGAGGTATTTGCAACTCCCTTACGACGTTTTGAGATTTCGTCGTAAAGGAGTTGTAAGAGTACAATGAAAATTTACGTCGTAAACAAGTCGGTATTTTACAACTCCTTAACAACGCTTTCTCATTGCTCAAACAATTCGTTGTTAATTAGTCCCTAAGTTGCAACTCTTTTACGACCTCTATAATTTACATCAAATTAACATCGAATGTCAAAGTAGGTAAACACGTTTTTCTTGTTACGTAAAAGGTTTAAATAAAATTTAAACTTGGAGTTGTAAAGGTGTTGTTAAATTAAAAATTTCGATGTTAAAATGTCTCTACTTTACAACTCATTTACGACTAAGTAGTTTACAACTATTTAAGGACGTAAATTCAAATTAGATATTTATGGTTAGGTACAAGTGTTGTAATTTACTCGTAATTTGCGGGAAGTTGTAAAATCATAGTTAATTTTTTGCCTATATAAGGAGGAAGGCTCTCTTCATTAATCACAATATCAAAAAACAAAAAAAAAAAACGTGGTAGAGGGGGAAAACAACGGTTTTGTGGAAAAACCCAAAAAATGTCTTTCGGTGGAGATATATTCGAGCAACGGAAGTGGATGTATATGCATAGAGATGTTGCTGGTATCGTGACAAAGGAGTTTATGAATGGGGCAGAAATATTCATGCACCAAGCTAGTCTAACCGAAATCACGGTTGAATCGAGTAAGATGTTTTCTCCTTGTCGGAAATGCAAAAATACGAAATTTGCCCGAGTAGAAACTGTTTGGAATCATCTATTAAATAGAGGGTTTACACCGCATTATTACATATGGTTTCACCATGGTGAAGGTGATAATAGTCGTGTAAATGATGAAGCAAGTAGTAGTAATTTTAATAATGTTGATGGTAGTAGGTGAATCAAGTAATTTGCATGATGTTGGTTATCAGAATGAGATTCTTGGGGTTGTAGAGCATGATAGGATGCATGAAATGGTCACAGACGCATTTCAGGAAACTAATACTGATCAACCTATAGTTGCTGAGACACCCAATTTAGATGCAAAAAGGTTTTATGACATGCTAGATGCTGCAAACCAGCCTCTCTACGAGGGGTGTAGAGAAGGTCTGTCTAAATTATCATTGGCAGCTAGGATGATGAATATTAAAACGGAATGTAATTCATCTCATTCATGCATGAATATATGGACTGACTTACTCAAAGAGTATTTGCCAGAAGACAATGTTTGTGCAGAATCATATTACGAGACGAGAAATTGGTCTATAGTCTTGGGTTACCGTGCGAAACCATTGATGTTTGTATAGATAATTGTATGATCTACTGGAAAGATGATGATATGTTACAAGAATGTCGGTTCTGTAACAAACCAAGATATAAGGCACAAGGGAGTGGGCGTAAGAAGGTTCCGTATTAACGGATGTGGTATTTGCCAATAACTGATAGATTGAAGAGGTTATATCAGTCGGAGAGGACAGCAGCTGCGATGAGATGGCATGCAGAGCATTCACAGACAGAAGGAGAGATTAATCATCCCTCAGATGTCAAGGCGTGGAAACAGTTTAATACGGTACACAAAGATTTTGCTAGGAATATTAGGAATGTTTACCTTGTTCTATGCACCGATGGTTTTAGTCCGTTTGGAATGTCTGACAGACAATATTCTTTGTGGCCAGTAATCGTCACGCCTTATAACCTTCCTCCGGGAATGTGCATGGAAAAAGAATTTGTAATCCTAAGTATACTTGTTCCTGGTCCTAATCATCCGAAACGGTCTCTTGACGTGTTTTTGAAACCTTTGATTCATGAGCTGAAACAGTTATGGACGCATGGGGTTCGAGCATATGATTGTTCTGTCCAAAAAAATTTTACGATGAAGGCGGTGCTTTTGTGGATGATAAGTGACTTCCCTGCGTACGGAATGTTATCGGGTTGGACAACACATGGGAGATTGGCTTGCCCATATTGTCTTGGGAGAACCGATGCATTCCAACTGAAGCATGGTAGGAAGACTTCTTGGTTTGATTGTCATCATTGATTTCTTCCAATTAACCATCCTTACCGAAGGAACACGACTTTATTCAGGAGTAAAGTTAAGGTAAAGGATCCCCCACCATTGTATCTATCAGGAGAGGAAATCGAAGCAAATATGAATTATTACGGGGAGGTAATTGGCACGTTCCTAATAATATGCCGGATTATTACGGACGGCATCATAACTGGCATAAGAAGAGTATATTTTGGGAGCTGCCATATTGGAAAGATTTGTTGATTCGACATAATTTGGATGTGATGCACATCGAGAAGAATTTTTCAGAGAATATCATGCATACGATTTTGAATGTGGCTAGTAGGACAAAGGATAACAGGAATTCACGTTTAGACTTACCAGCTATTTGTTCAAGGAGTGAGTTGCATATCAAAAGTGACGGCAAAATTCCAGTTCCGATATTTAGGTTGTCATCTGAGGCGAAAACGACATTATTCAATTGGGCGTCATCAGAGGTGAAGTTTCCTGATGGGTATGTTTCAAATCTCTCAAGATGTGTTGAGCAAGGGCAAAAGTTTACAGGGATGAAAAGTCATGATTGTCATGTGTTCATGCAACGACTACTATCCTTTGCTTTGGCGGAGTTGCTTCCAAAAAATGTACATGAAGCACTTGCAGGTATTTGTTTAACATACTATAGTAATGAATATAAACATATGTATATAACTCTTATATTGTAGGTATTGGAGCCTTTTTAGAGATTTGAGTGCACAGACAATCACAGTAGAAGGTTTGGAACAACTTTCAACAAATATGCCGCTATTGTTATGTAACTTAGAGAAGATTTTCCCTCATTCGTTCTTTGATGTTATGGAACATCTGCCACTGCACCTTCCTCATGAAGCACTCCTAGCAGGACCTGTTCATTTTCGATGGATGTATCCATTTGAACGTTATATGAAAACACTTAAGGGCAAAGCAAAGAATCTGTCAAAAGTCGAAGGGTCAATCGTTGCTGGTAGCCTGAAAGAAGAAACGTCGCATTTCACATCGTACTACTTTGCACCCACCGTTCACACACGGAAAAAAACACCTAGGAGATATGATGATGGTGGTGTCGCCCAAACTTATGCAGTTGAGGGAGTTCCTGATATCTTTTCTCCAATTGGACGTCTTAGTGGCAAATTAAAAGAAGTTTGGTGGAGCAATCCCGAAGACCGCCACGCAGCACACACATATATACTTCTGAATTATATTGAAGTGCTTCCGTTTAAAAGGTATACATATATTTGTATATGAATTGTGTATATTTAATGAAATGTGTATTACTTTTAAACTAACGTATTTCTATATACATGTCTAGTTTATTTGTTAGTCTGGTAAAAGAAACTATCGAAGGAATTTCAGATGCAGAAGTACTTAAGCGGAAAGATATACACTTTGCACTATGGTTGAAGGGCCAAGTAAGAGTGAATTGTATACATTAATTGTGATTACGTTGTGATTAATTTAACTTACCATATTACTAATTACGTTGTGTACAGGTTGACTATGATGATCCATACTACCCACCATGGTTTCATGATTTGATCCAAGGTCCTATTGCTAAGATAACAACAACATCCATGTATTTCACCAGAGGATACACATTTCACACCTTTGAGTACGGTGTAAGGCGTGCAACGGCAAATTGGGGAGTATGTGTGAAAGGTGAAACCGATTTTTATGGGGTTTTACAAGAGATTATCGAAGTGGAATTTGTGGGATTAATTGGGTTGAAAAATGTGCTATTCAAATGTGACTGGTTTGATCCCGTAATCAACAGAGGTGTCCGTTACAGCAAATTTGGAGTTGTGGACGTGAATGGGAGGAGAAGATACAACAAGTTTGAGCCTTTCGTCTTAGCATCGCAAGCAGAGCAAGTTAGCTTCATTCCATATCCAAGGATCAAAGAGTCAGGCATCAATTGGTTAGCTACAGTGAAGATCACACCTCGTGGGCGAATTATAGGATGTGGAGATTTACCGTTGCAGGAAGAATCATGTTCATCGATACAAGTGTCAGAGCAAGCTACAGAGCTAGTGGTTCTTCTCTCTCTCGAAAACCGAGGGTACGACGATCTCCCTGAAGAAGATGTTGACGATGAGGAACGTGACGAGTTTGCAGAAAGTGATAATCCAAGTAGTGGAAATGGTAGTAACGGTGAAGAATCTGATTGATTCTACGGTTTATAATGTAAGAACAATGTATTATGTCAATCTTTTAGCAATCAAAGTTTAATCAAACTAAGTTTTATTTTATAGGATTTTATATGATTTATATGATGTATAAACACTTAGGAAAAAATGAAATTCTTAAAAACGTTGTAAAGAAGTTAGGAGCCAAGAACGTCGTAAAGACGTTGTTAGTTGCCAACATCTTTACGACGTTTTAGCCTCCCAACGTCTTTACGACGTTTTTTAATTTTATAAATAATATAAATTATATACATATTACGTATATCGTATATCTTATAATATAAATTATATACATATTATATACATATAATTTATATATCTTATTATATACATATTACGTATATCGTATATCTTATAATATAAATTATATACATATTATATACACTAACAACGTCTTTACAACGTTTCCTTTCCCGACTTATTTACGACGTTTTGTTCTATACCGTTACAGGCCTTTGAATTCACCATAACGTCTTAATGAATTGTACCGTAACGGTACATTGAATCCACATTTGCCAACGTCTTTACATCGAATACGTTGTAAATTCGACCCTAAGTTTACAACTCTTTTACGACGTTTTATGAATTCCCAACTCTTTTACAACTCCACATATTCCCTATAAATATAACACCAATTTTGCAACATCATTCCATCATTCCCCATTCCACAATCTCTCTCTAAGGTATCCTCTCTCCCATCTCTCTACAATTTTTTTTTTTGCAAATTTAGGATTTAGAATAATTTAGGTTGTTTAGAAATTATGTAGTAGATACGGAATTTAGAATTTAGAGTTTATATATTATTTAGTAGTTATACAATGTCTAATTTACGGAAGATCCTTTTGTAGGTCCAAATTATGGCACCCCGTAAGCATACACGCCGTGTCCATTACAGTGACATGTTGCACGACACCGCATCCTCATCTACTTCCTCGGTTGTTCCAGAGATGCAGTCACATCATCAGAGTCATACACCACCGCATAGTTCCCCAGCACCAGAAGTGGCCGTAGATCCCCCTCCGACGAATGTTGCGGTCCATCCAGACCTTCTGGTGCCGCCAGATGCACCTTATGCGCAGTACCGAGTTGAGGATATTCTCGTGGCACCTAACCGCGAGAATTTGCCGCATCTACACATCGATCGTCCTACTGGAACCTATTGGTACATATTTATTTAATTTACATACTTAATTTAAACATTTATAATTAAATAACTAATAATATATATTAAAACAATTTCAGGTTCGGTATTGATAGCAAAGTGGGACGAAGCATCACAGAATGCATCAAAAGCTATTTCGTGGAGGCGACTCCAAATTGGAAATCAACACCACATTACATTCACATAATGTGGTTCAAGATTTTTGCGGTAATTTTTTTTTTAACATTAATTTTTTTTTATTCAACATACTATAATATATAATAATAAATTAATTAATTACGTTAACTACTAGCAACGTTGGAATTGAGAAGTCTCTATCAACGAGACTGTCCGACATGAATTCAACCGCAAAGCCATGAAACGGCTTATTAACACAGTCTCGGACTGGAAAACCGAGTGGGAGGTGAAGAAGATGACACCCACATTCATGACCAACGTTGTTTGGGATGGACTGAAGAGTTACTGGGTAGATCCTGTAGCTGTGAGGAGAGCTGCTCAGTGTTCCGCCTCCCGGAAGACGATTGGCCCCGATGGTTTACCAGTCGCAATGCCGCACACTGCGGGCCAAATGCCTTTTGGCGGAGTGGCAATACAAATCGTAAGTACTTTTTAAAATAAATTCTTTCATTTATAACATTTATTAACATAAATTAATATTTAATTTAAAAAAATTTTATTAGGCGGAAAGAACTGGACAGATTCCTACGCTTCTAGAACTGTAATGTTGCAACCCATAAGAAGAAATCTGGCGTCTTCGTCGATCCACGGTGTGAGCTGCTACATAGCCAGGTTGAAGCTGCGGTTCAGGAGCGTCAAATGCAGCTTTCCCAGGAATCCACCGACGGTACTCGAGTCCAATTGAGTGCTCCGGAGATCAACGCAATTTATAAGCAGTTATTAAATTAAATACTTTAATTTAAATAATATTTTTTTCCTGACAAATTTTTTTTGTAGATCGCTCCAACTAAAAAGGGACGGATTATTGGCATAGGATCCGCCCAAGATGTCTAGAGAGTCACTTCTAACTCGATAGGCGAAAACTCACTCCGTACTCAGTTAAAAGAATCTCGTGCGGAAATTGCTTCGCTAAAGCAAACGACGGATGAGAAATTCGCAGCCATGGAATCCATGATGGATATTTTGGTCGCGGGCAATCCACATGCATCTGCGGCTTTGGAGTTTAGACGTCGCAACCTCGGGATTAGGCCTACGGAGAATGTCGAGGTCGATTTGAACGAGCGGGTAGCTAAAGATCAGAACGACCGTAGCTCTGACCATGTTCGACGAATTACTCCGTTAAATATATTGTAATTTGTAATTAAATTTTGTAAAAACATTTTAATTTTATATTTTAGTTTTATATTATAATTTTAATTTATTCATTTCATATTTTTATTTAAATACAAAAAATTAAATTTCACATTTAAATAAAAATAAATAACAAATTTTAGTCCCCTAAATTGATGTAAAATATTCGTCTTTAAGTAGTTGTTAACAATTTCGTCTTTAAATAGTTGTAAAATTTTCGTCTTTAGTTAGTTATAAAGTTTTTTACTTTAATACGTTGTAACACATTGTGACTTTAATACGTTGTAAGACATTTCGAATCTACTTAGTTGTAAACTAAATGTTGTAAGTTACTTGCTAAATTTACAACTAACTAACAGCGTTTAGTTTGCCATCGAATTTACAACTAACTAACATCGTTTAGTTTGCCATCGAATTTACAACCCCCTCGTTATGTTACGACGTTTTTACAATGTTATTATTGCATTGTTAACTTTTACAACGTTTTGTGCCTTACAACGTGCAAGACACGACGAACCACGTCGTAAAAGTTGTGTTCTCTTGTAGTGTAAACCAAACGGTAAACATGTAAAATTTACCATGAGTTTATGCTAACTCTACTAACCTATATTTCGAACTCTACCAAGTTATCATGTAAACTCTACCATCATATGATGATTGTACCTTCAGACTTAATCGCTAGTTTAGTGAATCAGCGACATGATTAGGTAGGACAAAAGTCCCAATACCAATTACAAATTCCATGTACAACCATCCTAGAATTTCAACAAATGCTTGGTGTGCCCGACTTGATCTACCACAACTAAGTTAGGGGTAAATTTGTCATTTCAAAAGACTAGGTTTCCACAACCAACTCTACTATAAACGATATCTTAACTCTACTAACCACTGTCCTTCACCCTACAAAAGATCAAACACAACTTTTCTATGAAGGCAGCTAACTCTACCAAAGGTAACTAATAAGACTTTCCACGAGGCCAAAAAACTCTAGCATGAGTCAACTGTAACTTCACCATTCACTACATTGTATACTGTCAACTCTACGAAAGGTAACAAATAATATTTTCTACGATGAAAACGAATTCTTCCACGAGTCATCTGTAACTTTACCATACACTACATTATCGTACTATCAATTCTGCGAAAGGTAACAAATTACATTTTCCACGAAGAAAACAAACTCTACCATAGATCATCTGTAACTTTACCATACATTGTATTATCGTACTCTACCAAAGATAACAGATGACATTTTCACGAGAAAAACAAACTCTACCATGGGTGATATGTAACTTTTACCATACATTACATTATTATACTATATCAACTCTATCAAAGTATGACCAACTCTTTCACGTTGCATTCAATTAGTTTAGTAAAGTTCGTAAGAGACCGATGGCTGGCACGACATATTTTACTAATGGCAGTTTCGTAATTACGTTTTTGTTTACTCGTCAAAAAATAATAAAACAGTATACTACAAATTTAATAAACACCAAGATTGTTTAAGAACTAAGACTATCAGCATCAAATGTTATTAGTGAAATCGGGCTCCGGTTCCTAGGCCCAAAATATATTAAAATAAATAGGAATCAGCCCAAAAATGAAGAGTCGGTTCGCCAGAGAGAATCTGCAAGAGACGGGTTAGCCACGTGGCGAACTCTGATTGGCTTCGTTTTTAAAGATTTTTTTTTTTAGGAACTCCCCTAAAGAATTCTTTAATGTAGATGCTCTGTGGAGATAAGTAAGAAACAAAGAAACTAATAATTAGGGAAGAAAAAAACGAAACTTAACGTAGAAATGGAAAAACCGCGTCCTTTTATATAAATATCGTGCGTGTGTTTGCCGTGTGTAAAATAAAGCAACCGACTTTAACTACAATAAATTCATATAAATATTATCCTTACCCTTTCACTTTCTCTACATCATCATAAAAATCTAATCTTTGCGTTAAATCTCCGATAAGACTATTTCCACAACAAGTTTTTTCACTCATTCATCACAATCTTGATCAACCATGGAGTGTAGATCGTTGGATCTAACAATCATATCAGCAGAAGATCTAAAAGATATTCAATTGATCGGTAAACAAGACTTATACGCCGTCGTTACGATCAACGGCGATGCAAGAACGAAGCAGAAGACAAAAGTCGACAAAGATTGTGGAACAAAACCTAAATGGAATCATCAGATGAAACTCACCGTCGATGATACGGTGGCGCGTGAGAACCGTCTTGCTCTTGTGTTCCAGATCGTGGCAGATCGTCCACTCGCCGGTGATAAACCCGTTGGAGAAGTTAGTGTTCCGGTGAAGGAGCTTTTGGATCAGAACAAGTCCGGTGATGAAGAGAAAACGGTTACTTATGCTGTGAGGTTGCCCAATGGAAAAGCTAAAGGATCTCTCAAATTCTCGTTTAAGTTTGGAGAAAAGTATACTTTTGGATCATCAAGTGCTCCGGTTCCATCGGGTTTGAATCACAAGACTATGGATCAGCCCGCTATGGCTTACCCGCCTGGTCATGAAGCTCCGTCTGGATACCCACCTCAAGCGGGTCCTTCTGGATATCCACCACCGGGTCATGATGATAAACACGGTGGTGTTTATGGATACCCGCAACCTGGTGGATATCCACCAGCTGGACCGGGGTGGTTATTCGACTCCAGGTGGTTATCCACCACCTGGTGCATACCCTCAACAAGGAGTTTATCCCGGTTATCCACCTCCGCATCAGGGTGGATACCCGGGATATCCACCATCGGGTCAATACGGTTATCCGCCACAAGGTCAATATGGTTATCCACAACAGCAAGCTCATGGTAAACCGGGTAAACCGAAGAAGAATAAGGCCGGAATGGGACTGGGCCTTGGGCTTGGAGCTGGGCTTTTAGGTGGGTTGCTTGTGGGTGAAGCGGTTTCTGACATGGCAGATATGGGTGACATGGGTGGTGATTTCGATTTCTGATTGCTTATCTTATCAACTTTCAATTTCTTAGGTTTAACTTATTTCTCTTATATTTGTTTTGATTTATGAATCATCATGTGAATAACGTTAGAGAACAAGCTTTATAATTGTCTTTATGTGTTTAGTTACTACTTGATCCCACAATTTTATTTCTAATCATTGGCTGTTGAATACAATGCAATTAAACTTGTTAAAGATGTTGTTCAATCTCAATTTTAACCTTCGTTAAGGCCTTCCATCTTTCGTCACAACCTTATATGCAGAATTTGATATTCCCATGTACTACAGGATCATCGAATCGTAATGCACATACCCGAAAAAAAGAAAGAGCCCAAGATTATATATAGACTAGAAACTAGGACAATAAAATACTTACTTTCTTCCAATCAGACAATTTGGGTCGAAGATGGTCAGGTTCGGGTTCAAGGCCGCTATGAGACGTTATTCGGCCCAATAGTAGAATACAGAAGAAACGTTTTCAGATATCACAACTAATCAAAAAATCTGTTTTTCTTTTTTGCTCGAATTAAAAAATCTGTTTATTTCTTCTTTTTCTTTTCTTTGTTAAAGGGCAGAATTTGTTCATTTCAATAGCTAACATAGTTTAAGATCTAATGACGAGTTTAATTTCTTAATATTTTTTTATTTTTAACAACTGAATTAATTTGATTCCAGGAATTATTAACTTTATCATTTTAACAATCCGACTAAAAAAAATTTATGTATTAGTTTTTTTAATTGGTCGGAACTCTATCTAATTATCTTTAATATATAAAAACAATCACATTTTAAAATAGTAAACAATCGCACACTAATTAATAACATAATCAGCTTGAAGTATTGAATAAAGAATGTGTACACTGTTTGATAAAACAATAATCTTTCTCGCGAAGAAAAAAGTTGAAATATTCGTTTCTTATTAGTGAAGTTAGTGTAACGCCAAAACAAATGCATATGCCGTGAGGTGTAAAGTTTGGAAGAACATGACTATTTGCATAACCACTCCATTTGTTTATGATTCATACATAATTAGATATAGTGAGATCATAAGAACCTTGCCATTTTCTAACAACTCTTTGTGTTGTATATTCATTGGAATTCATTTACAATAAGAATACAATAAACAACAAAACATACACAGCAACCTTATGGTGGCTCTAAGTTTTTTTGGCTTCTAATATTCCTCACTTTCAAAAGTAAATAGTTGGCCAAACTGTATCGCATATTAAAAACATTATCAATATATTAGATATGAATATTAGTCCATTTTTTTGATATGATAGAATCTTTTATAATGACACGTATGTTATCGTACAATTGTCTACGTTTACTATAACAAATAATATTTTACTAGATGTCATTGTTTGGTTGACGGTTCTTGAAAGAACTCTGTATACTTTTCTGGCTAAAAATTTATGTGATGCGGCTTTAGGATCTTGTTGGGAAGTAGGACGAATAAGACGTCGCCTCTCAGCTCCGCATTCAGCATTAGAGGCCATTATGGATAGTAGAGAACATGATCAACTTTAATTTTCGAAGGCAAAATTCGCCACATTTGTTATCTCGTAACTTTAATTTTATATATTCCTCATTGTCTGAATCATTGAGCATATTTGTTATCTCGTAATGTTAGAAGACTAATTCGGAACTAAACTCGGATCCGTCTTTTTGGCCTTAGTAATATATAATTCAAGTTGACAAAAGAAAAAAAATATAAATGTAAAACTCGAAACTGTTAAGAGGGTAATATGGTCAATAAAATCCGTTAACCGATGATATAAATTGCATTAAGACACAAAACAGAGTGAAATAATGTAAGAAAGAGATGGAAGAAAAAATGGAAGTTTGGTCGGAAGGAGAGAATAAAGCTTCACGATGCAAAGCCACTAGTTCACACAATAGTGAAGAGGACTGTGTCGAGATCACACTGGAAGTGCGAGACGAGAGTATCAGCACAATGAAGTCGAAGGCGACTCTTCGGTCAGTTGTTTCAGGGAGGCTTAAAACGATGGTTAAGTCGATGTCTTTCGCTTCACGTAAGCTCGATCGGAGTAAGTCTTCTGGTGCTATTTTTGCTCTTAGAGGTTTGAGATTCATTGCCAAAAACGACGCCGTTGGTAGAGGTTGGGATGAAGTTGCTAAGAGATTTGATGAGTTAGCTATTGAAGGGAAGCTCCCAAAATCCAAATTTGGACATTGCATAGGTACGAAATATCTCTATATACTTTAAATTAGCATTACCATTTAATTGTACGAAATATACGAAGCTGTTCTTATGATTCTGAAAAGAGATCAAAATTCGAGTTAATAAAGTATTTGAAGTAAATAGGAATGGCTGAATCGAGTGAATTTGTGAACGAGCTTTACGAGGCGTTGGTTCGAAGAAGAGGGACTACTTCATCGTCAATCACGAAAACTGAATTATCAGAATTTTGGGAACAGATCACAGGCAATAGTTTTGACGCTAGACTGCAAATCTTTTTTGATATGTAAGTAAATAAAGTAATTTTGATATGTAACGCATTAATTACCCTTTATTATTTTATTTTTATGGTAAAGCCTTCATTGATTATGACTTTTTACGTAATATTGTATGATTCTTTGTGCTTATGTGTATAAGGGTGGACAAAAATTTGGACGGACGTATTACCGGAGATGAGGTTAAGGAGGTGAAGTATTCATATTAGTAATTACTTTTTAAATTGATTAAACCACTCTCAATTTTTTTTTAATTAAATTGATGCTTATATTATATACTTATTTTGAAAGAGACAAAAACAATTGTTTTGTTTTGGCAAAATTGTAGATAATTGCTTTAAGTGCTTCGGCGAATAAACTATCAAAGATTAAGGAAAATGTAGATGAATATGTTGCCTTAATCATGGAAGAACTCGATCCCGACAACCTCGGATATATTGAGGTTCGTTGTCTATTATATGATTACCTTTTAATAATTACATTGTGTTAAAAACTATGGTTGAACTATGGTTTTTTGTTTGTTTGTGGTTTACGATTAAACTATATATGATTGTTAACAGTTACACAACTTGGAAACATTGCTTCTCCAAGTTCCTAGCCAATCGAACGACAACAGTCCATCGTCGGCGAACAAAAGAGCACTCAACAAAATGTTAAGCCAGAAGCTCATACCAACAAAAGATCGAAACCCAGTTAAGAGATATGCTAGGAATGTATCATACTTTTTGTTGGAAAATTGGCAAAGGATTTGGGTGTTAACATTGTGGTTATCCATTTGCGTTGCTCTCTTCACTTGGAAGTTTATTCAGTATAGACGTAGAACCGTGTTTGAAGTGTTGGGATACTGTGTTTCTGTGGCTAAAGGCAGTGCAGAGACATTGAAATTCAATATGGCTCTCATTCTTTTGCCGGTTTGTAGGAACACAATCACTTGGCTAAGGACCAACTCTAAGATAGTTGGGTCTGTAGTTCCATTTGATGACAACATTAATTTCCACAAGGTAATATATATATATATATATATATATATATATGTTATTTAAATACTATTTTAAAAAAGTGGTAGTTAGGTCACAGTTATGAAAACAGTTTTATTAAATAGCTATAACAAATAAAAATACGACCTAACCATAATTTTCAGCAATGACTAGTACTGTATAAGCCACATAAAATTGTTACTATACGGTTGCTACTAGAAAAATTCATGGTTAGATCAAAGCTTTTTTGATGATTTTTTTTTACTATTCGATGATTTTTCTTTGCTGTTTTCCGTAGCTGCGATCTTGCAATATTATCATGATGATCAAACTAAATTTTCATATTAGCAGCTTTTTATATTGGAGTCCATCTCCACGTAATCGCATACTTATATTATACGGTTTAGATTCCAGGGTAATCTTGTCGATCTAATCTTCTAATCCATGTAGGTTATTGCGTTTGGGATCGCGGTTGGAGTAATCTTACACTCCATATCTCACTTGGCATGCGATTTCCCACGTTTGCTTCATGCAAAAAATGTAGCTTATGAGCCAATAAAAAGGTTTTTCGGAGAGGAGAGGCCAGACAATTACGGATGGTTCATGAAAGGGATAGATGGATGGACCGGAGTTATTATGGTGGTTCTAATGTTAGTGGCTTACGTCTTGGCTCAGTCGTGGTTCAGACGGAACCGAGCCAACCTACCAAAATCAGTGAAACGGTTAATCGGGTTCAACGCATTTTGGTACTCACACCATTTGTTTGTCATTGTTTATGTGCTTCTAATAGTCCATGGCTACTTCATCTACCTCTCCAAGGAATGGTATCACAAGACGGTATGGTACATATTTTTATTTCATGAAAATTCATCAATTTGACTAAAGATAAATAATAAATTTAAATTTGTAACTAATGATTCATTTAAAAAAATTATTGATACATAATATTTTATTATAATAACACATATTTTTTCTTGTGACAGATATGTAAGGATTTATAAATATTTTAATACAATTATCAAAAATGTATATTAGTAAATAATTTTCATCACAACTTGTTGTAAAATTATAGGCTTCCAACTCAAAATTAATTGGCAATGAGTGGATTGCCCCAAGTCTCATATATATTAGAGTTAACTATCTATCCTTAGTGAGGTGATACATTCTTACAAATTGGTAAAAAGTAGTTACAATCACTTATTAGAAAACTGTAAATTCCTGACAAAAACCATAGATAAACGCCACAAATTTACGACTAATATTATTCACAATATTCCATCTTAATAACTCAAACATTAAATCATTGATTGTTTGTTGTTAAAATTGGACAGACGTGGATGTATCTGGCTGTTCCTGTACTATTATATGCTTGTGAACGATTGATTCGTGCATTTAGACCAGGTTCTAAGGCTGTAAGAGTTTTGAAGGTATTTCTATTTTTTTGTTCATCAAATACGAATATTACATTTATATTTTATATTTTACAAGACTATACATACATATATTGAAAATGCAAATTAATTTAAAAGTAGTATTCAGGTTGCAGTATATCCAGGAAATGTACTTTCACTTTACATGTCGAAGCCTAAAGGATTCAAGTACACGAGTGGACAGTACATATATGTTAACTGTTCTGATGTCTCACCATTTCAATGGTATTTAACATATACTCAACATTATCATAAGATTTTAATTTTATTAATATATAATTAATTTACTCTCTGTTTTATAATTTGTTAGGCATCCATTTTCGATTACTTCCGCTTCAGGAGACGATTACCTCAGTATACATATCCGTACACTCGGTGATTGGACATCGCAACTCAAATCCCTATTTTCCAAGGTTATAAAATTTACAAGTTTCATAATTATCATTGCTCCTGGACATAAACTTCTTTAGTTTTTTTCTTATTTTCAAAATTTTGTAATCAATAAGTACCTACTTAAGTTCGGTTCAATTTTGGTTTCGAATAGGTAGAACCGAACTAAACCTGAGATAATGTTAGTTTTATTCCGAATGATTACTTATAATCAAAAGTAACCAAATACACGAAAACATTTTTACTTGTAACAAAAAAAAAGCAAAATATTTTTAATTTTGGTTTGTATTTGGTTCTGTTCGATTCTCGGTTTAAAACCAAACCGAGAATTAGAATTACCTATATTAGAACTGAAATCAAATCAAATTTTTGGTTCGCTTTGATATAGTATGTTTGTTTCGGTTTTTGTGCGGAGAGCTAATCATATAATCCTTATTTCAATTACAAAAATAAAAATACAGGTTTGTCAACCTCTATCAAGAAGTCAAAGTGGGCTCTTCATGGCCAATGACATAACTCGGTAATTAATTAGTTACATACATTAACTATGTTATTAACAAAAGCAGAGCAAAAATTGATGAAAAAAGCACAAATATTTTGCTAATGAATTTACATTGAAAGGTTTCCGAGGCTATTAATCGATGGTCCATATGGTGCACCAGCACAAGATTACCGGAACTACAATGTATTACTTCTGGTTGGTTTAGGAATCGGAGCAACACCGTTAATCAGCATAATCAGAGACGTGCTTAACATCATCAAAAACCAGAAATCTATAGAACAAAACACTAATAACCACAATGTCTCTACAAAAAGCTATGTTGCCACAAAAAGAGCTTATTTCTATTGGGTAACAAGAGAGCAAGGATCATTGGAATGGTTCAGTCAGGTAATGAATGAAGTAGCTGAGTATGATAGTGAAGGAATGATTGAACTACATAATTACTGTACAAGTGTCTATGAAGAAGGAGATGCAAGATCAGCACTGATTACGATGTTACAGTCATTGCATCATGCTAAGAGTGGTATTGATATTGTTTCGGGTACTCGGGTCAGGACCCATTTTGCTCGACCTGATTGGCGCAGTGTCTTCAAGCATGTTGCTGTTAACCATGTGAATCAACGAGTTGGTATGTATGATGAATCAATATATAATAGTGGTAGAAATGTTTTAGTGATATTGATATGACTTTGTTTCTGTATTGTTTTGTAGGAGTTTTCTACTGTGGTAATGCTTGCCTTATAGCAGAGTTAAAGAGACTGGCTCAAGATTTCTCTAGGAAAACTACGACCAAGTTTGAGTTTCACAAGGAGAATTTTTAGTACCAGTTCTATTAATCATCCAGCTTTTTGAACTGCTCTTTATGAGTCATTAGCAACACTATGGCTTCAACAAGTTCTTATGTCTATTTAACGATATTGTCATTAGTCATGGAAGCTTGTAATTTCGTTGATGACTTTGATAAGTTAAGAGTGAGCTCATTAGAAATAGCAGAGCTTGGCTTTAGGCGGAGGAATAATGTTTAATAAAATTTAGTAAAACATTTAGTTTAAGTAAAATGAAATGCATACACTAACAACAAAATCCGATGTCGTCCAGCGGTTAGGATATCTGGCTTTCACCCATGAGACCCGGGTTCGATTCCCGGCATCGGAGCTTTTTTTTTTGCTTGCTTAAAGTGATTTTTGGCAAACTTTTTCATTCATAAGTTACGTCGGACAATACAAGGGTCGTAGATCTACGTCAAACTTCGATTGATGTGATACCGTGAGTATCACGAATCTATCATGTTTCGACTGAATATTGGTCTACCAACGTTTATCTATCACAGAAGACATTATTTTATCTAAGAAGTGTGAAACTGTTCAAAATTAAAACCGGATGGAGAAAAAAAGAGAGTTGGAGATTGTATTTACTTTTGGCTGACGAAGAAACACATTACAATTATAAAGTTTCAATATCCTTTTAGCATGTTTCTCCTAATCGGATGATTCACATTGATCAAGTGAATTGAACAAAGGCAGTCGTGGCCAGTTTGAATCTGGTCAAGTATATTTGTGATCCTCCATAATACCTGCAAAAGAGGAGTGTTCAAGCAAATTGTATCATAGTTCATGACAATAATATCTTTGGATTAATGTAACAATGGGGAATATTGTAAACGGAACCGCGAACCAACGTTTTCTTATCGATAAGATCTATAAGTGTACATTCAAATAGTTTGCCAGTCGTTTAGATGAATGATATTGATTACCAACCAAAGTGTATTCGATGGTGTAATTGTGAAGAACTAAGCGTGTCACTTACAGTGATTTGTGGCAAGACAACTTAAATCTAGACTGGTTCCGCACTTCTAATTCCTGCATTCTTGTCGAATTCCTCTGAAGGAACCACATCCGCAATAATCTTTTCTTGACCGCGCCAAAGAATCTGGTGAATATTGATACACAGTTTTGTTTCAATCCAACAGAGACCAAAATACGATTATCATTTTAAATAACAAATGAAGCCGTTTTCCAAAACTCGGGTCTCAAATTTGCAGGAATATTTGTCAGCTAACTTTCCATGAAACGCTAGTAACATTAGTTTTTAACTAGGAAGACTTTGAAAAACATATTCATCATTAAGCACAGCCAAAAACCAGAAAACAGCAGACTGAGAGGGAAGCTTAACTGCGGAGGATGCTTTGCTTAATGATATTAAATAACCTCAATTCCTTACTATGTGCATATGAAAATCAACATAGAAATTTACAGTTCCCGAAGTTACCCTGTCAATGACTCCAAATTCTTTGGCTTTTGGGGCATCCATGTAATATGGTCTTCTCATCACGTTAGCTACAGTCTCCACGGACTAGATAACATAAATGTTTTTAATCAGCCACAGATATCTACACTCAACGTTATGAAGCGAAGGAAATGTTCCTCACTCACATTCCCAGTGTGCTTTGATAGTAGTTCCACGAGTATATCCCTGTTTGTTATAACCTGTCATTGCAAATCAGGAATGTAGGATAAACAAACTCAGTTTGTTTAGCTCAAGGTTTATGATATTCTGATCCACATACGTAAGTGAGAAATTCGTGTCCAAATTATCAGAGATATATAATTTGAATATGAGGAATGAATTTATAACCAAAACAAAGAAGAGAAAATCTAAGTCAAAGTTGGATTCCAAAAACAGAGTGTGCAGAGGGAATTTCGAACCTCTTTAGCACGAATCAGGACATCACTGGCAGGCATCAACCCAGAAGAAGGCACACGTGGTTGCTGAATCATTGCTGCATTATATTAAATCAGACATTTAAGAGGCTATAAGCAACCAAGTTGTGACTAGAATGAAGATAAAGTTTACCTTTGGCATGTGGCATCATAAATCGTTTACCCTTAGTGCCCGCTGAAAGTAACAGACATGCCTGACCTATGGCTGCTCCCACACAGACTGTATGTACCTATACAAAAAAGCAACCTGTTCATACAAAAAACACTTGGGAGACAAAGTGTTATCTCGATAATTACTCGAGAAGCCTGAGTAGTTTCCTTCACCATAATATGCATTTAACAAGCAGATTACTCATAAATAAACTTTACCTCATTCTTAAGTTGCATCAAAGAATCATAGATCGCAAATCCTTCTGATTCCATGCCAACCTGTTTAGACATTGTTCACCGATCAGAAAGAACAAAAGAAGGGTCTAAATGATTCAAAAGTCTTCAAAACTCACTGTCTCGCCGTCATCACGAGTGGTCCCTGTGGAATTGATGTAAATGTAGATGGGTTCCTTAGGATCCAGCCACTGGAGATACATTAGCTCCGCGACAACAAGCTCTGTCACTGCTGGCACCAGCTAAAAACGAAGATCAGTCAGCACCAAATCATCAGTCTCCATAGTTCCACCAAACCCATAAGAACGCGCAGAACTACAGAACTTACAGGCATTCCAATGTAAACAATTCTGCCGTCAAGAAGCATAGAGGGTAAGTCAGGTGGAGGAGTTCTCGGTCGGTGCTCGTTATAAGCCACTGATCTTTCAACCTAAATTCAACCAATAGTGAATTTCAAGCATTGAAACAAATGATGCGCCCACTAATATACTAATCAAACCACAGTATTTCTTCGTGAATCTAAGATATCTAACAGTAACAATTCCAAATTCACGAAATAACGAACGAGATAACTACACGCAAAAAAACATGAATCTATCATTCAGGGATTGGAGTTGGACGAGAATAATTCACCTGTGCAGGCGAAGACATGAGCTGAGGAGAGTCAAAGATGTCAAGATACGGCGGCGCATCAGTGTTTGGCCGATTGAGAAGTGCTTCCGGAGAATTCGCGGCAACGGAAGCGAGTCTCGAGAGAAAATGATCATTAGGATTTATCGGAGGCATAGGGATTCTAGCAGAGGCTTTGGCGCGAAAAGCATAGCGAAAGGTCTTCAATTTCCTCTTCCCGGGTGAATTCAAAGACAAAGAAGGATGGGAAGGAAAAGAAGAAGAGTGTAAAACCAGAGAATTCATGGATGCTTGCAAAAAAGACGCCATACTCAAAGAGCTCTTGGAGACCAAAACTCGCGAAATAGACTGGCTGGAGAAATGAAACCAGAAGATTTAGCGATGGCTTTGAGAGGAACGAGAGAGGAAATGTGTCGGGTCGGTTTTCGGGCTGACCCGTGGGCTTATGGTGTTTAGCTCCGGCCCAACTTTATACTCGAGTTATCAATTGTAATCCAACTTTGTCTTGTTGTTTTTCTGACAAACGCAGTTCCAACAACTCGTTAAACAGAGGGTCACCGTCTAATTTTATCCCGGAATTTTTATATATCTAAATATTAAAATAGTTAATTACACACAAAATTAAAACTAAAACTCTTAACTATATTCAAACTATCATTTATAGTATCCAAGATCTACATTTCTTCTTAATTACACACACAATTAACACTAAAAATATAATTTCACCCAAATTAATATATATCATCAAAAAGACCTAAAAAGTTAAAATAGTTTTTATTAACAAAACCATTTTCGAATCAGTTTTTTTCAAATTTTGAATCATATTCAATTCCAATTCGAATTTAAGATTTCTATTTATTTTCACAAAAAACAAAATCAGATTAAATTAGAGTTTTAATTTTAGTTGTGTTCAATTAACAATCATCTAACATTCATATTCGTTAAGTAGAATTAAACCGATCACTGATACCCTTAAATAGAGTCATATAGTTTTATTGTACAGACCTATAACACAAGGTACTTAATATCGAAGCCGAGACACTGATTCCAGACACAATAACAGACCAACAATTCCATGTCACAACTAGAACTAAAAGCACATTGTTTGTCTAATCTAGAAGACGGTAGAGATAATCCAAATCTGAATCAGATTTTCAATACAAGTGGACCCTGAGAAGCATGAGTCAATTTAGATACAGCGGTCCTCTATTTCCAGTCACTTTTTCAATCAGATCTCACCTGTAAAACAAAATTTGTAATACGAGTAAGCGAAGAAAGACGTCATGATGACACAAAGGCGAGTATTAGACTAGAAGAACAAAATAGCTATTAAGATTACAC
Organism: Lepidium sativum; assembly: GCA_023374145.1. NCBI lineage: Eukaryota > Viridiplantae > Streptophyta > Magnoliopsida > Brassicales > Brassicaceae > Lepidium > Lepidium sativum. The sequence continues at coordinate 5,771 of JAKUCM010001151.1, read as the reverse complement.
CAGATATTGAGAATCAAAGAAGTTTTAGCTTTTAGACTTACAGGTGAGACTGGAGAATTTGATCTTGATCTTGATCGGGACCTGCAGCAAAACAAAACAAAAAAACCCTGTAAATGTGCATCATAAAGCAAATTACTAACCATCTTTCTTCTGATCTCGGGGACTTAGACACTGGCCTAGTAAATAACTCAACACAGAATCAGGCATTGTCAAATAAAAATGTATTAGCGAAGATCAGAAGAATCATAGTCCCATCAGTCTCTACAGCTGGTACGCGCTGAATACCAGACCAGACTGAATAACAGAAGTTCAAGTTCATTTGCTAATCCAGCTTGGTAAATCCAGGCCAAGAATCCATTTAGATGACCCATCAAGTCCCTAAGATCCAATCCCCAGCTCGCAGCAGTGAGCCAGATCTAGCAAACAAACAAGGTAATACAATTGTAATCATTGTATACGACCAAGGACAGACCCTAGAAAGCCAGATTTATTTCTTTTCCTTTCCCATTGAGAAGTGACTTTCACCAAGAAAAAAAACTTCAAGCTGCGTGTTCTTTTACTTATTAAAAAGAAGAAGTCATGCTCTCTCAAATGGTCAGTATTCGAATCACTATCTGAAGGAAAAGAAAATCCAGAAGAAAACGACATGAAGAGAAAGGACATGAGACTATATCAGAAGACATGACTTGCTTTTGGTTGGTGAGAACAAATTTAGCATTTAATTTCGCCAAAATTCACAGGAGCACCTCAATCAAGAACGTAAAAGACTAAAAAAAATCGAGTTGTAAGAAAATGAAAAGGATTCTTAGAAGATCCCAAACCATGCAGCCACTTTCACCTACAATGGAGTTTGTGTAACATAAAAATTTCAGCATAGGTGGATTTCAACATCAAGGGTACAATCAAGTGGTAATCTAGCCTCTCTAAAATATAGCTAGGCATGGAGAAAAAGGAAACGAACTTAACTGTGTGCAAAAACAACAAAGGGTCCTTAGTGGCAACAATTGAATGACGAGTTCAATATGCAAGATGTAACAATTGGTTGCTTAAGAAGTACAAACATATATAATAAGGATATAAATCTAACACCCACACCTTGAGACAGAGCTATATAAGTACGACATATAAAATAATGATATGAATCTAACACCCATACCTTGAGATAGAGCTATATGGTGAATGAGATCGAGTAAGGGATTGCGAACGCGGGGACACGGATCTAGCAGGTGACACACTGCATCGCATTTTAAGTTCAGTCAACTTACAATTATAAGTTTCAGCAGTAATGATCCTTTTTAGTTTTGTGAAAATAGGCATAAAACTGACCTACTGCTCCTGCTACTATAGCTATAGCTTCGACCACAGCTCCGACTCCTGCTTCTATAGCTTCTGGAATAATATGGGCTACGACTCACACTCCTCGACTTGTGTTCTCTCACCTGAACAGCAAAATTACAAATTTCCGTATACCCAAACCAATGATGACAAAAAATCAGAGAATGAAATACAGCATACCCGTATATAAGCTCTAGAGAAAGCGTTTCGAAACTCCGAGTCATCAAGTTTCCTTATCTGTTTAAACAAAAATTGTAGGAAACAACAGGGATCAAACATAGGCCTCAAAGAAAAATTTAGCTAGAAAACAATAAATCAATGCCATCAACTTACCGCATACTTCATATCATCATAGTTGCTGTAGTCCACAACCCCAGACATGCCTACAAAGAAAAGTTAGATATGAGTCTTGCAGCTTGAATGCCTGACATAAAAAACTGAATTATGAATCATATTTATTCTCTTTCACAAAAACTAAGTTACTAATACATCTACGAGAAGCTTATATTAACTATAGAATGTGACTCACCTCCACGGTCACGGAAAACTTCAGAGAAGCAGACATCTCCAGCTTTACGCATGTGATCCTAGTCCCACCGTGAATAGCATATGACAACAGTTCAGAAAAAGATAGATCCAAAAAATGATATACAGAGCCATCATTCCAAAGAAAAGACTATATAGAATCCCTTACCTTTAGGTCCTGCCAGGAAGCAGAAGGCGGTAATCCTGTCACAAGCACTGTAATTTTACAACACCAAATGTGGCTATATAAGTATTCAAATGCAAAATTTGTTTACAAAAAGCAAATAACACGATCGAAAAGACTCTCTACAAACCACGATAATCGGAGCGTCTTGAAGGTGCACGGCTCCCACTGTAGCTGCTGCTGTACCTATCCACTGATGATGAACCTCTACGACCACCATGTGCTATCTCAACCTATAAACATATCCCACAAAGATAACATCTTTATAAGAAAGTAGAGAACAGAAGCTAGACTAATTAAAAATCCCACAATCCGTTTACTAACCCGGAGTCTACAACCATCAAAGTCATATCCATCACGTCCATAAATTGCATCGTCGGCAGCACGAGGATCTTCGAACTGCATCAATAACCAGACTCTCTTTGTCATTACACTATACGATTAAAAAGAAGACAACATCCACTGTGCTCCTATATCATCGAGGATCATAAGTACCTCGACAAAAGCATAACCAGGAGGTCTCGGTGGAATCTTCAAATCGATGTCAACAATGGGTCCGTACTGCAACGAAGATAAATCAGCACCGATCAAAAGATACAAGTTCAAAGCAAGATTATGAAATTCAAATTGCAAATTTGGGAATCAAGAGAAGAACAGATTTTCTCAAACAATATATTGCTGAGTATAAAAAAGTCCTGATAAATTCGAACAGTAAAGAAATGAACTTTTATATCGTAAGAAAAGAAGATCATCAAACCTTGTAGAAGAGATCTTCAACCTCTCGCATGCGAATATCTCCGGGTAAATTCCCAACGTAGATCGTACGATTCCATCGGCTACTCATCTGAAACCTCGGAGCAGAACAAACATTAACACAAAAAAGAAGATTACAGAAAATTTCTTAGAGAACAAAATTTACAGAAACAAATAAATTACCTTAGAAAAAATATTCAAAAATAAACTCACGGTACAGAGAGAAAGAATGGAGAAGAAAAAGAGATTCGCGAAGCGTTAGACTGTTCTGGAAAGCAGATATAATCCTGTGCGGGCGCGTATAAAACAATATCCTGCATCTCATTCCATCAACATAATGGGCCTTTTTACTGGGCCCTCGAATAAGATATTCTAATATATCTTTGAACTGGGCCTTTGTATATTATGGATCAATACAAGTCATAATATCAATGTTCGGTTTTTCAAACGCCGTCGTTTTGGTAGCAAAGGGACAGTAGATCGGAATTTACTTGGCGATTTTTCTGAGAGAATCATTCTCTCCGCTCTTCTTCTACCTCTCAAATCTCAATCTCCGATTATTCCTTTTTCTCGTCAGTCTCTCTCTCTCTCTAAGTTCCTCTTATGTTCCATTTCGATGTTTTTATTCTTGTGTTCGATTAAATAGTTGAAGTTTCTTCCTTTTTTTTATTCAATTCGTCGGTTATCATGTCCAGTTTTGTATTGCTGAGTTTTTTTCAGAAAAATCTCCGTTATGTATCAACTTCGAAATGTTCACTTGCAGGAGAGAAATCATAGTCAGAAAGTTGGTGATTTTTTTATTGTCACACGGTTCTTCAAATCGACCCTTCTACCAAAGAACATACCTTCCGCGAACATGTTCAAGAAGTAAGAATCTTTGTCTCTTTTAGTTTTTCTTTTCATGGTTATTTTGTTATCTTGAGTTCTCTGTTCTATAACTTAATGATCTTGTGTTTATCCATCACCTGAAGCATGTTGTCTCTTCGTATAAACTCCAATTCTCTACTGCTATCAAACTTAAGTGGTCGTATTTATACTAGAGACTTCTACTTGGACGGGCCTTTATGTCTATTTGCTATACCATAACGTCTATGAAGGTGTATTTCATGTTAACTATTTCTAACCTAGGTTTTCATTGGAGGAGATTTCATCACAGAACCAAGTTAAAGCATCTGTGCAACGTAGAATTCGCCAGAGTATTCAAGATGAGGTATGCATGTTGTTTCATTTGTTTTTCTTCTCTTAATCTTTTATGATATCTTTGTAGTTTGTCGGGTACAAGAACTAAAGGTGTTTATGTAAATGCTGTAGTACCCGGGACTTGAAACCGTGATGGAGGATCTACTTCCCAAAAAGATTCCTCTAATCGTAGTGAAGTGGTTTGTAAAACAAGAAACTCGTATATCAGTGTTACATTTTCTGAATCTTCTTTCACTACTTTCGAGCTCTTGTAATCGTCCGGACTATATCTCTCATGCAGCCCTAATCATCTGACCCTAGTTGTTGTCAACAATGTCCCTCTCTTCTTCTGCATCCGTGACGGGCCATACATGCCAACATTGCGGCTTCTTCATCAATGTAATATCACCCTTCTTACAGACCATCCATATATATGGTATTGTTATAACGGCATAACATATTTGGGAGTTTTGCAGTCCCAAATATAATGCAGAGGTTTCAAGTTGATAGAGGTGCCATAAAGTTTGTTCTCTCTGGTGCAAACATAATGTGTCCTGGTCTTACATCCCCTGGAGGCGTTCTGGATGAAGAAGTCGATGCTGAAAGGCCAGTGGTATGAACAAATATACTCTATTTCGTTGGTAATGCATTTTGGTTTCTTACTTGTGTTCTTAAACAATGAATCTGTATCTGTTTAGGCCATATATGCAGAAGGAAAGCAACATGCTTTAGCAATAGGCTTCACCAAAATGTCAGCCAAGGACATGTAAGTTATTATTATTTTGTCCCTCATGAGCCTTTAAGCTGAATAACTTAGAAATACAGACATGTGTATACACCAGGGGTAAAATTGTGGCCCAATTTGCCTCCACCTTTAGTCTGGTTTCTCAAAAAGTTACCTTCACTTTGTGAATTTCACCGTCTACGAAATATTGCTCATGGCTGGTATTATGGCTGCTATAGACGTCTTAGGTTGGAGGAATACTCGTGTTTTGCCCGTATGGTGGTGATCTGGTGAACGAAGAAGACTTGAGAATTGAAAAAGTGGTAGTATAGTACCCTGGTCTGAACCTCACTCGAAACAAAAATCGCAACCATGTGTGGTATTTCAAGGGTTATGTTACCTGCTTGTCTCTGGTTCTCGTTTGTAGTCAGGATCTCATGTAGCCCGTTGATCCAATAACCAGATAAGGACAAAGTTTTCATGACCTGATTTAGAGCGTCTGTTTAACCGAACAACCGGATAATTCAATTTCCCAGTTTGGTCTAGGATTGACCTCGGTTACCAAAAATGAGGTGTTAAAATGGGAAATCAAAAATAGTTTGAAGAGTGCTATAGATTTCAGGTGTTAGGATTATAGAAGTTTTACATTTTTTTTATTGCAGTAAGTGTTTTTTTCTTAATGTGAACTTTCTGCATCAAGTGATGTTCAATCTGACGTAAAGCTTCTGACAAAGGTTATATTAATGTTTTGATATTGTAGCCGCTGCCAGACCAAATGATGTGATCAAAGAAATGGAATCGGAAGAGGATAAGAAAGTCTTTAAACCTTCACCAATAGATATGTTGGATCATATAAAGCTTAAAGTCGAACCCGAAACTCCATTATTAACTCTTAAAATGATGATTCTCGGTCTCCCAAGTGAGCAAACCTTCAGCGAACCTGAGCTTAAGAGAGCTGAGGAGCTTATGAGCCGTGCTTTTGTTGAGTTCTATCAGAAACTTAGGTTTTTAAAGAGTTATTGGTAAGAAATGTTTTGTAGAGATCTTTTTGGTTTCTCTAAATCTCTGTTT